>JAJMKO010000107.1:0-31167 GCA_030569275.1 [Candida] sanyiensis | reverse complement strand
CCCCCCTTTTTCGAATCAGCAGGGTAACGTTTGGTCAGCTTCATCCTGACACATGATAAAGCCAAGGACAGAACCCGGTGGAGTGATATAACTTAACCGAGACATCTTTTTTTGCCTTCTACAGAGTCCAGACCGCCGCTGCAAAACTTTACACTGTGGCAAATATGGACTGGTTCCACTCGTCGCAGAAACAAAAACGGGGTACTGGCTTCTAAGTACCAGTACCCTCTGCAATAGCTAATTTACGTGCTATCGCTCCTGAATCTGCCACCACAGCGCACAAGTTACAACTTGCCTCAAGAGAACATTCAAAGACCCACCGTTGATTAGCAAGGACGAGTAGGTTGCCTAGGCTCCCAGTGAAGTGGGTCCTTGCCTTACGAGCACCCGAGGTTTCCAATGGATGAGGGTACGAGATAAAGGTAACTTAAGACTTGATCTTCTAAACAACTCTCAACATGTACTCTAAACCAAGAAATCTTCGTTAGAGTCCAACGTTGAGTTCCGGGTAATTTCCTCAATGAGGCCGTAGCCAAAATACCACACCCATCGACAATTTAACCGCATTCGGAAAGGTTACGAACCCGCCATTCAAACATTAAATGTCGACACCAAACGCCACACAACGGAACCACAAGGGCACAATTCATGCCTACGATGACACAATCGGATCTGCCCGTCTTATACTAGTCGCGAACCACCGACCTCATTTCCATATCGAGATAATCTGTCGGGATGTGGCCCTAGGCCGGTTGTGGTGGAATTCGATGAGCAATTTGCGGCCTCCTTGACACCAAAAAGGCCAAGGACGTTCGTCAGTGAAACGGGCTATACTTCGCGGCGACAAGACTTTCGAGAGTCTGGGCTCTTCACTGACAAGAATGGAGATCGAGACCTGATTATTGTTTTGTGTCAAAGCTGGAAGCAGTGCGTGCAAGAGCCAGTCGAATTGCGGGCGAGACCAGTGGTCCTTTCCAACTGCCGCTTCAGCCTTACTCCCTTACTCGGTCCGATGCCACTATTCCAAATTGTGGCACATTTCCATGCCACTAAATACAATGTGGCCGGCTTTCTAGCCAATTAAAACGCCAGGGAGCAGTCCGGGTACCCTTTAAAATGTGCCTAATTAAGCACTGTGGACCGCTTGTGATCTGCACCCAGGAGGCTTTATTGAATTTTGATCACCAGAGGTAGGCAACTGGAGACGCATTGTCTATAAAAGGAGTTGGTGGACCCCTTCTTTTCACTCCTCTCTGATCATTTTTTGCCTATCCAACAATGTCTGAATTGAAAAAGAGTACATCAAAGGACAACCACGAAGTCACAGTCCACGACGCATCGTCAAGGGACCACACTTCCTCCTCTGATGACGAGTCCCTGTATATCAACGGCTTCAAGTTGCAGACCAACCAGCCATACATCGACTTGTCGGTCGACCTCGACGACACCGAGATCGCCAGAAGAAACAAATGGTGGTACAAGCTCGGAATCTTCTTTTGGGACCCAATCGACAAGCACCCAAAGGAGAGATCCTTCATGTTGAAGCTGGACTTCTGTCTTCTCCTGTCTGCTTGTTCTGGTTATTTCCTGAAGAACCTGAACCAGTCGAATGTGGGTACCGCCTACGTCAACGGTATGAAGGAGCACTACCACATGACTGGCAACCAGTACAACTACTTAAACACCCTATGGACAGTTGGTTACATTATCGGTCAGATCCCATCCAATTTGATCTTGCACAGAATCTCTGCCAGATACTACCTTTCCGGTCTTGAGTTCATTTGGGCCTTCTTGACTATTTTGATGATCACGCCAAAGTCCGTCAATGGTCTCTACGCTTTGAGATTTTTCATTGGCTTGACTGAATCTGGATACTTCCCGGGTCTAGAATACTTGATTGGCTCGTGGTACTCCAAAAAGGAACTGACAAAGAGATCCACCTACTTTGCCTGTGCCGGTACCGCCGCCGGTTTGATTTCTGGTCCTTTGCAACAGAGCATTTTGGGTTCTACGTGGGCTCGAAAGGGCTTGCAGCCATTCCAATGGATGTTTGTCATGGACACTGTCATTTCCATCCCTATCGCATTCCTCACTTTGTTCCTGGATCCAAACACCCCTTCAACCACCACTGCCTTTTACTTCACTGAACAGGACAAGAAGGTTGCTCTGGAGAGAAGAAGAAGAATTGGAGCACAGTTGAACACGAGAGAGAGGTACACTTGGGCGAAGATCAAGACCTTCTTCAACACATGGCACATCTACGTCTTCCCAGTCCTCTTCCTTGCTTTCAACAACTCCTACCAACCTCTAACGTCCCAAGCATTTCAACTATGGATGAAAAACACTCTAAAGCTTTCGTCCTTTCAGTACAATATATACCCGACTGCAGTTTCCGGTGGTGGTATTGGTCTTGCTATCATTGTTGCATACTTTAACGACTACTTCAAAGGTCGCCTGAACCCATACATCCTATTCGCCATGTTTATCTCTGTCTCCTTCAGTTCCGCATGTCTCGCCGTTTGGAACATTCCTATCGGGCTCCACTGGTTCGCCTACTTTGGCCTGGGTATTCCATTGGCCGCTGGTCAGCCGGTCATTTTCTCCTGGGTCAACAGACTGTTGGCTCATGACGACATGAAGAGAAACTTTGTGGTTGTTTGCACCAACACTCTGGCGTACGTCACAGGTGCATGGGTCCCATTGCTAACGTTCAACCAGCACCAACAACCAAAGTTCCACAAGGGTTTTACCTACAATGCCTGCCTATCTGGATTCGGTGCGCTGATGACCTTGGTTACTTTGTTCTTTGCTGCTAAAGATTTGAAGCAGGCCAAGGCCGACGCCGAGGATCCAGAGAAGGACACTCCACAGTGGCTGGAAGGATAGTTAACTTTCTGCTTTTGTTTATAGGTTTTTTGTTTAATTGTTCAATTGAGGGTTCCTTCGGGAAATGTGTAGGGAAAATAGAACATTGCCGAATTCGGACAAATTGGCTTAAAAAAATAGAGATACGCCACAGTGGCTCTCCATCCGCAACTCCGCCTTTAGAGATTGCCCTTATACACGAAGGAGCGAAAGAGAAACAGAGGCCCTGATGAATGCTCAAACAGAGACAGTTCCCGATTGACTGTGGATGAAAGTTCCTTTTATGTATCGTTTTCTTTGAGTAGGTACACTAGTATTCTGCTCAAAAGGGCCAAGTGATGGCAGTGGCGGCTCTGTGGCGGCCAGCGGGCAACGCTAAACCCACAATCGGTCTGGGCATTTCACCGGGAAGTATGGGCAGTTTGTCTCGAGCACCAGCTCGTCCCGCTTGTCATCAAAAAGTCTTGGACCTGAAGCCCCGATCGTATGTGGCTCTTTGCTGGTCATAATCCCAGTGTAAACCAATTGATGAGAGAATTGGAAAGCTGACCTACAGCTCAGTAGAAGGTTCTTAGTGGTTTCCTTTGGCGCATGGACCCTTGTTTTCACATCCGGAGCAGCGTTTTTCCAATCACAGTGTGATCGATCAATTTGGACCCAAAACCCTGGGAATGTGCCACACCTGCATGCTAAAGATCGGGACAGATCGCCTCAGTCCACAGTATCCAAGACTCTGGCTCTTCGCCTCAAATCTCGTCATCTTACCAAAGAGAAGGATCGGAAAGTTTTACTATGCTATAAATACACAGGCTGGTCCACCCTCCCTCTGAACCCAGATGTTGATTTGCACGAACCTCATCTTCTCCCAATGGCCGATATTGAGAAACAAAGAAAGAGCCTCGAGGACATTAAGGATCCAACACATGTTGAGACCAACTCAGATGTCTCTGTTACTGGTTCTGACTCGGAAGAGACCATCTACGTCAACGGTTTCAAGTTGCAGACCCATGAACCATATATTGACATCGCTGTCAATTTGGATGAGAAGGAGCTACAGAGAAGAAACAAGTGGTGGTATAAGGCAGGTATCTTCTTCTGGGACCCAATCGACAAGCACCCAAAGGAGAGATCCTTCATGTTGAAGTTGGACTTTTGCCTGCTCCTCTCCGCTTGCTCGGGCTACTTCTTGAAGAACTTGAATCAAACCAACATCGGTACCGCCTACGTTAACGGTATGAAGGAGCACTACCACATGACTGGTAATGACTTCAACTACCTCAACACTGTCTGGACCATTGGCTACTTCATAGGTCAGATCCCTTCCAACTTGATCCTGCACAGAATCTCTGCTAGATACTACCTTTCGGGCCTTGAGTTCATCTGGGCCATTCTTACTGTTCTCATGATTGTTCCAAGGGGCCAAGGGGGCCTTCTTGCCTTGAGGTTCTTCCTTGGACTCACAGAAGCCGGTTACTTCCCAGGTCTGGAATACTTGATTGGCTCGTGGTATTCCAAGAAGGAGTTGACCAAGAGATCCACTTACTTTGCCTGTGCTGGTACTGCTGCCGGTTTGATTTCTGGTCCATTGCAACAGTCCATCCTAGTGTCCAAATGGGCGCAGAAGGGGCTGAAACCCTTTCAATGGATGTTCGTAATGGACTTTGTCATCTCTATTCCGATCGCATTCCTCACTCTGTTCTTGGACCCAAACACCCCTTCAACAACCACGGCTTTTTACTTCAACGAAGAGGATAAGAGAGTCGCCTTGGAGAGAAGAAGACGTATCGGCGCACAGTTGAACACAAGAGAGAAGTACACGTGGGTCAAGATCAAATCGTTCTTCAACACATGGCACATCTACTTGTTCCCATTGTTGTTCCTGGCGTTCAACAATTCGTACCAACCACTGTCGTCCCAGTCTTTCCAGTTGTGGATGAAGAACGAACTGAAGCTGTCCTCATACCAGTACAACATTTACCCAACAGCCATTTCAGGTGGTGGAATCGGTCTGTCCGTCATTGTTGCCTACATCAACGACTACCACAAGGGTAGATTCAACGCCCACTTGTTGTTCTTCATGTTTGGAATGGTGTGTTTCTCGTCTGCTATCTTGGCTGCCTGGACCATTCCTATCGGCCTCCACTGGTTTGCCTACTTCGGTTTGGGGATCCCTCTGGCCATTGGCCAGCCAGTAATCTTCTCTTGGATCAACAGATTGCTGTCCAAGGATGACATGAAGAGAAACTTTGTCGTCGTGTGTACCAACACCCTGCCATATGTCACTGGTTTCTGGGTCCCACTGCTGACATTCAACCAGAACCAGCAACCTAGATTCCACACCGGTTTCATTTACAACTCGTGTCTGACTGCGTTTGGTTTCATTCTGACGGGTATTGTCTTTTTCTTCGCAACCAGAGACATCAGAAGAGAAGGTAGAGATAGAGAGACTGGTGGCAAGGAGGAGTGGGCAGAAGGTTAGCCCACTTGACAATTCTTTCCATACAATCCCAGTTTAAAATGTTTAGCGCGCAGATCATTTACAGCATGTAGCTCGAGAACTGTGAGATTGCCCATCTTTTGTTGTAAAGTTGTTTCCAACAGAGGTGAGGATATGCCTATGTGAACATGTACACCTTACCATTGGCACCTCCTCCAACAAGCCAGTTTTGTGTTTGATGGAAGTTTGCCACTGCAGGCACGTTTGTCATCAATGGATCCTCGATATGGGCAAGCTGGTGGCCATTGCGGTCGTACACGTCAAAGAACTTCTTCATGTTGGCAATGACAAACTTCTCGTTTTTGTCCTCTGGGTACCTGTGCCATCTTGTCTTCAGGATGGAGACCCATCTTCCCGACTGGCAGTTGTGTTTGATCTTGTGGTCCGGTGTGAATGCCTCTTGCGGGACGACATGATTCTTTTTCCATTCGAGAGCATCGGTTCCCAGGTTGAAGATATTCAAGGTATCGTCATAAGAGTTGCATACAAGGTCGTTCGAGCAGTTCCAGTCAACGAGGGATACTGAGAGGCGAGGGTTGAACGCACCATAGGAATGGAATGTCTTGAGCACATCTATATCGTTCCAGGGCGCAGTGACAACGTTTCTGATGTCCCAGACCTTCATGCTTCTGTCCAATGAAGCAGTGGCGATCTGGTGTTTGTTTCTTGGGTTTATGGCAAAGCCACCGATCTTCTTGTTGGACAGTCTCAGGATCTGTCTCTTCGAATGATCGCTGGATCGCAGGTCCAGACGACCAAACTCACCGTCGAGTGTCGTATAGTAGAGCTCGTTATCACCGTTGTAGTTAATGTCAGAGACACCAGCGTTGTCCTCGTTGACAAAGAACTGTGTCGACTTGAGTGTCTTGAGGTCAATCATTCTGATTGAGGCGTCGTAGGATGCCGTGTAGACCTTGTTGGTATCGTTGTGGTCAAACTCGAACTTGGCAATGTTCTTGCCATGGAGTTTGAAGCTGGTGATGTCCGGGTCATCGGTGTTGTCCGAGTTCCAGATACCACAGTAACCTCCAGTATCACCTCCAATAACCAGTTTCTTGTCAATTGCCGGATGGAAGGCGATGTAGGTCATTCTCTCGGCAGTTAAAGTGAGCTCCTTTGGTGTGAAGTGCTCATACAACTTCTTCTGTGAAAACTCCTTTCTGAGGGCTTTGACGTCTTCCGAGGAGTTGTCCTTCTGGGTGATTTGTTCGTAGTAATCACCAATGGAGAAATTCTTGCTGCCATCAAACAGGTCAGCAAATTTGTCCATTAGCTTCTCATCCGACTCGCCCTCGGTCTTAACCAGGTCCAGCAGACTGAGGTCGCCGTTGACCCTGACTGTTTTGAGCTTCTCCAACCTCTCTTGCTCCCTTCTGTTGCGTTCAAACTCGTCCTCTAGCTCCTTGGCCTTATACTCTTCGCCGTCGACAGTGATGCCAGCAATTCTCCTGGATCTTCTCGTTGGCTGTGCCACCTCGGTCTTGACCTTTTTCTGCCGTGGCGTGCTCGATGCCCTCGAACGTTTGAGAGCAGCCTCCTTCGTAACCTCCTTCTTGATCCCTTGGGAGATCTGGTCAGAGATCGTGTTCAGATTGAGCGAGCTGAGCAACTGCTTGTTTCTCTCTATATTCGCTTGTCTCTGCTTCTCGAATTCAGATAGTCCCATTGTTCGCAGATCTGATAAATGGCATTTCTAGTCATTCTACCGCAAACGCGTCTTTCGCTTCGAGGCACTCGCGCCCTGTCGCGTTTTTGGCGATGGAGTGGCCCAACCAGGGAAACTAAAAGTACGGTATAAAGTCATCTCTCCCGAGGGCCAAACTAGAACATAAGCTCGAGAGAACAATATAAAGCCATGTCCAACATCCTCAACGTCTTTTCGCCGCCACCTTCGAGAGATCTTACAGATGATGAGACAAAGGACTGTCTCCCGTGCCAGGTCATGGCGTCAGTCTCTGCTCTCGCAGCTGGTGCCTGGTTTGCCTCTGGCAGAGTATTTGAAGAGGACGCAAAGATGAGCAAAGAGGAGATCCTGAAGAAGAATCCTCTGTGGTGGAGAAACACAGTGCGCACTGCCGGTGCGGGGCTCATTGCGTTTGGTCTGTACAGGGGAGGTGAGGGCTGGTTGTGGAATACTGACAAGGAGTACAAGAAGTTTTGAACAATAGAAACTGACTGGCACCTATACCCATCAATGGTTACGACGGAAACATCCCCACTGTTGTAGTGACTCCGAAGAGTCTCCTTGCTTGCAGTATTTCTACAATGTTTGTCGGATCATGGATTCGAAATTTCTGCATTATCCTCTCGTCGCTGGCTTGTCCATCTTGTGCACCTTCTTGGCCAGGTGCCTCAACAAGGGAGCGGACTCCTCCTTCTCAAACTTCTTAATGAAGGACTTTGGCATGTTGAGCAACTCACTCGGCGTTGGTCTCTCGTTCTGCTTCTTGAGACACATGTCGACAAGATCGCACAGCTCCTTGGAAAACTTCGTTCTTGGTAAGGACGGTGGCTCCTCGTTGACAATTCTTTGTAGGAGATCCAGGATACCGTTAGGCGTATCCTTCTTCCCGAATGGGAACTCTCCAGTGCTGAGTTCAATCAGCATCAGTCCCAAAGACCACACATCGCCCTTTATGCTGTAGACATCGCCCTGGATTCTCTCTGGCGACATGTACGTCGACGTGCCGACAAAAGTGTCAGCGATCGAGTTGTTACTCAACTCTCTGCTGACGCCAAAGTCACAGATCTTGACCTCTCCTTTGGAATTCAGCAGCACATTCGACGGTTTGATGTCCCTGTGGATGATCTTGTGCGTCGAGTAGAGATAATTCAAGCCTTGGAGGATGTTGTGTGCAATCTTGCTCAGATACACCTCTTTCAAGTAGCCCAGCTTCTTCAAAATGTAGTCCAGAGAGCCGCAGTCCATGTACTCCATAAATATCAGCACTCCGTTGCTGTTGATGCTCGAGACCTCGTCGTTTGCCCTGGTACGGGGGGTCTTTACAGGGGACGAAGGTGACGACGCGGACACGCCCTCGATGGTGTCATTGTTGATGGTATCGTCGTTGCCCGATTGGGATGTTGAGTCAATGAAGATAGCACCGTAGAAATCGATGATATACGGTGATTTCACCTCATTGAGGATCTTCAACTCCCTAAGAATCTGGTTCTGCACCTTGATGTTCTTCTCGAACAGGATCTGTTTCTTGGCCATTGTCCTGTTGGTTGGCACGTGCAAGACCTGTGTCACAACACCGCTCTGGCCCTCACCGAGGCTTTTCAGCGTGAGAAGGTCCTTCCGCCGTATGCTCAGGTCGTTGTTGATGGACACTGCCAGCTTCTCAAAGTTCTCAGCCAGTTCAATGTCCTCCTGGGTCTTGACTGAAGTCGACGTGTTTGGCGTCGACAGCGAAAATCTCTGCTGTTCCGCGCTGAGAAGCGTTGGGTTTGGTAGATGTGGGAGCGAGGTGTTTTCAGAAAGTGTCAGCTTCTTCAGGTTCCTTCTCTTCAAGGTCTTTGGTTGGAACATCGATGACAGCGGGGAGCTGGAGGATGACAGTGGTGGAGACACGCAGTCTAAACTGGAGTCCGAGCTGACGCCGGGACCAGCTTGTAAGTATAAGGACTTGGGACCCGGACCCGGACCTGGGCCTGGACCCGGCGAGGTCAATGCAGAGGAGGAAGGCGAACTTGAAGAGGTCGGAGATGCATGGCGGGTATTGTCTATCACGATAGGAGGAAGCGGTTTGTTTCTACTCGCAGCGATGCTCAGAGTCGAGGATTTCCTATGCGGAGTCATGGATGTGACTGAAAAAAGAAGTGTTGTTGGCACCGGGGCAAAGTTCAAGGATGACAACGTCTTTGAAGTGTATCAGTGCTTCAGAATCGGTGTATGGTTTCAGAAAATCAGTGAAAGGGAAGGTGTAAGAAGGGGAAAAAAAAACCTGGGAAAATCTCCAAATGGGGGAAATTCTATTTTTGATTGAGGGCGATGGGGAATATGCTCTCGAGTGATTTCCTAATGTGGAAGTCTAGACCCCAAACTCCCGATTTTCGCCCAACTTTTTTTTTTTCCTCGCCTTTGAAAAGAAAAAGCACAGCGAAAAAAACGATATTGAAGGCAGCCCAGCAGCTAATAACCACAACCAATCTACAAAGCTTCCTTCTGCCCTTTGTGTGCCTCTGAGAGAAACCGCCCCCCTGACTTCAACCAATCCACTCCACAAGATTAACAGCCACTACTTCTACCGCAATGAGTGAAGATTGGAAGTCCCAGCTCAACTTGCCCGTCAAGGATGACAGACCACAAACTGAAGATGTTACAAAGACCAAAGGAAACTCGTTTGAAGACTTCTACCTAAGTAGGAAGCTACTTATGGGTATCTTCGAGGCCGGCTTCGAGAAGCCATCACCTATCCAAGAGGAGTCCATTCCCGTTGCACTGGCTGGTAGAGACATTTTGGCCAGAGCCAAGAATGGTACCGGTAAGACTGCCTCTTTCATCATCCCAACCTTGGAGAAGATAAAACCAAAAGTGGACAAGATTCAGGCCTTGATCCTTTTGCCTACCAGAGAATTGGCCTTGCAGACCTCGCAAGTTGTCAGAACGCTTGGCAAACACTTGAATGTTCAATGTATGGTTTCCACTGGTGGTACCTCGTTAAGAGACGACATTGTCAGACTGGAGGAGCCTGTCCACATCTTGGTTGGTACACCGGGCAGAGTCCTTGATTTGGCTTCCAGAAGCATTGCCGACCTGTCCCACTGCTCGATGTTTGTCATGGATGAGGCTGACAAGATGTTGTCCTTTGAGTTCAAGAACATTATCCAGCAAATCATTGACTACTTGCCAGAGAAGCACCAATCCCTGTTGTTCTCTGCCACTTTCCCGCTGACCATCAAGGACTTCATTATCAGAAACTTGAAGAACCCGTACGAGATCAACTTGATGGATGAGTTGACCTTGAGAGGTATCACCAACTACTATGCCTACTTGGAGGAGACGCAAAAAGTTCACTGTCTCAACACGTTGTTCTCGAAATTGCAAGTCAACCAGTCGATCATCTTTTGCAACTCTGCCAAGAGAGTTGAGTTGCTGGCAAGAAAGATCACTGAGTTGGGTTACTCGTGTTATTACTCGCACGCCAAGATGCCACAGGAGGCCAGAAACAAGGTTTTCCACGAATTTAGACAAGGTAAGGTGAGAAATTTGGTTTGCTCTGACTTGTTGACCAGAGGTATCGACATCCAAGCTGTCAATGTTGTCATCAACTTTGACTTCCCAAAGAATGCTGAGACCTACTTGCACAGAATCGGTAGATCTGGCAGATTTGGTCACTTGGGTTTGGCCATCGACTTTGTCACCTGGAATGACAGGGCTAACTTGTTCAGAGTGGAGAAGGAATTGGGTATCGAGATTCCAAAGATTCCAAACAACATTGACGAGAGTCTCTATGTGGCCAAGAACAGCAACAATGTCCCGAGACCATTCCCTATCCAGTCATTGCCAAAGGCGAACTCGAATGGTTTTGGCTATAAAGGCCAGCCCGAGGTTGGCCAGCAACTGCCACAACAAGCTGCTGTCGCAGCCCCTGTGCAAAGAGCCTCCCCACAAGGTGCCCATGCGCAAGCGGTCCTGCAACCATCTTCAGCCCCACAACAGCCATCTGAGATTTTGCAATCTCAAGGCTTGTCTCCACAACAACAGCAGCAGCAGCAGCAGCAGCCACCGCAGGGTTTTGCCTACCCACCCCAAGGTTTCCCTCCACAGGGCTTCCCACCTCAGGGCTTCCCTCCACAGGGCTATCCGCCACAGTTCTACGCACCACAGGAGCAATTTGCTGCCCACCAACAGCCTGCCCACCAATAAGGTGCTGCTAGCTCTGATTTGGTAGACTTTATGATTTTTGCACTATAGAGAAAGCTTTTTTGATCTTGATTGTGCATTTTTGCCTTTTGCCTTTGTTTTGTTTTGTTTTGTTTTGTTATTCTGATTTTTACCCACACACTGAGCTCGGTTATCGCTTCTTTGGATGGATAGCCAGTGGCTGTGTGTTTGTGCTTTTTGTTTTGTTTGGTTTTCTTTTTGTTTGTCACGAGTGTTGTCGTGATCGCTGTTGTTACTTTGATTTGATTTGGTCTTGAACAACGAGACCGATGGTGTTTTGATTTTGTTACCCTTGTTGAATATGGAAACATTGTTTCCCTTTGGACAGGGGCGGAAAGTGATGATTACGATTATGATGATTATGAGCAGCGTTTTTTTGATCGCAACTGGGTCTGTGGTTTCTGGTTTTTGTTTTCTTTTACCAGTTTTTTTGGGAGCCCAGTTGTTTGTTACAGTGTTTTTTTTTAAGTTAGACCAAGTGTTGAATCCATGTCCTGCGAACTTTTGTCGCAGGAAAGCTGTCTATGAATTTGTAGATAAAGAGAGCTCTCTTTGTTTGTTTGTTATTTTTTTTTTTTTTGGCTCTGGTGCCCAAAAAAAAAAAAAGAATTAATCCGGAGTCAAAAAAAAAAAAAGAAAATTTCACGAAATGGCGATATGGGAGAGAAAAAAAAAATGTGCCAATTTTGAATGAGTGAAGAAAACTTTTCGAACAAAACTGTTGAGCAGCAGCGGCAACACATTGCTAATTAAAATCGCCTACAATGTCCCTCAACTTGCTAGTCATCGGTAACGGTGGCCGTGAACACGCCCTTGTCTGGAAGCTCGCCCAGTCTCCGTCCGTGGCTCACATCTTTGTCGCCCCGGGCAACGGCGGCACTGACTCGTACCCGAACGTCACCAACGTGGCCATTGGCTCCGGCAAGGAGAGCTTCGCTGAGCTCGTCGCTTTTGCCCAGGAGAAGAAGATCGACCTGGTGATTCCTGGCCCGGAGCAGCCACTCGTTGACGGCATTGCCTCCCACTTCAAGAAGGTTGGCATCCCAGTCTTTGGCCCCAGCGAGAAGGCTGCCGAGATGGAGGGCTCCAAGGCCGCCTCGAAGGACTTCATGGCCAAGCACAACATCCCAACTGCCGCTTTCAAGAACTTCACCGACTTTGAGCAGGCCAAGGCCTACGTCAACTCGGTCAGCCACAACGTTGTCATCAAGGCCTCCGGCATCGCTGCCGGCAAAGGTGTCCTGATCCCAACGACCAAAGCCGAGGCCATCGATGCGCTGACCCAGGTCATGGTCACCAAGGAGTTTGGCTCTGCCGGTGACGAGGTGGTTGTCGAGGAGTTCCTCGAAGGCGATGAGATTTCGATCCTCACGATCTCTGACGGCTACACCTTTTACAACTTGCCAACTGCCCAGGACCACAAGAGAGTTGGCGACAACGACACTGGTCTCAACACTGGCGGCATGGGCACCTACGCGCCTGCGCCAGTCGCCACGCCATCGCTTTTGCAGCAGATTGACGACACCATTATCAAGCCATCGATCGACGGCATGAGAAAGGACGGGTTCCCATTCGTTGGTATCCTCTTCACAGGCGTCATCATCACCGCCACGGGACCAAAAGTGCTCGAGTACAACGTCAGATTCGGCGACCCAGAGACCCAGTCCGTGCTGCCTCTGTTGACCGACGACACCGACTTGGCCCAGGTCTTCTTGGCTGCGGCCGAGGGCAGACTGGACTCTGTCCAGTTTGGTGTCAAGAAGAACACTTTTGCCACCACTGTCGTGATTGCTGCCGGTGGCTACCCAGAATCTTACAGCAAGGGTGACGAGATCACCATTGCTGAGCACACTGACGACGAGTTTCTCGTTTTCCACGCTGGCACTGCGAAGAACGCCGATGGTAAGGTGTACACCAACGGTGGCAGGGTCATCGCCTCGACTGCGACAGCGTCAACGCTGAGAGAGGCTGTGGACAAGGCTTATGTCGGTGTCTCCAAGATCCAATTTGCCAACAAGTACAACAGAACGGACATTGCCCACAGGGCTTTCAAGGCTGCTGACCAGACTGTCGGTGGTATCACCTACGCCGAGGCCGGTGTCTCCGTCGACAATGGTAACCTATTGGTTGAGAACATCAAGGCCAAGGTCAAGTCTACCAGAAGATCCGGTGCCGACTCTGACATTGGTGGCTTTGGTGGTGTCTTTGACCTCGCCGCGGCCGGTTACAACACTGACGAGACGTTGCTTGTGGCTGCCACCGACGGTGTCGGCACCAAGCTCAGAATCGCCCAGATCCTCAACATCCACGACACTGTCGGTATCGACCTCGTTGCCATGAACGTCAACGACCTCGTTGTCCAAGGTGCCGAGCCACTGATCTTCCTCGACTACTTTGCCACAGGCAAGCTCGACATCCCTGTCGCATCCAAGTTTGTGTCCGGTGTCGCTGACGGCTGTATCCTCGCTGGCTGTGCCCTCGTTGGCGGTGAGACCTCTGAGATGCCGGGCATGTACGAGCCAGGCCACTACGACACCAACGGTACCGCTGTCGGCGCCGTCAACAAGAACAAGGTGCTGCCAAACACTGGTGCCATGGCTGCCGGCGACGTCATCCTCGGTCTCGGTTCCGATGGTGTCCACTCCAACGGTTTCTCCCTTGTCAGAAAGATCATTGAGACTTACGGCTATTCATACACTGACGTGGCCCCATGGAAGCCAGAGTCCACCATTGGCAAAGAGCTTTTGATCCCAACCAGAATCTACGTCAAGCAACTGTTGAAGCCAATCCAACAGGATTTGATCCTTGGTCTCGCCCACATCACTGGCGGTGGTCTCGTTGAGAACATCCCAAGAACGTTGCCAAAGCACCTGACTGCCAAGGTTGACATGAAGTCGTTCCCAATCTTGGACGTGTTCAAGTGGTTTGGCAAGACTGCCAACGTGCCAATCGCCGACCTGATCAAGACTTTCAACCTGGGTATCGGTATGATTGCCATTGTCAAGGCCGAGAACGTGGCCAAGGTCACTGAGTTGCTCGAGGCGGAAGGCGAGAAGGTGTACCAGATTGGTGAGTTGGTGCCAAGAGGCGACGACCACGGCTGTGTCTGTGAGAACGCTGAGGGCTTGTATTGAGTGCGGGTCTGGTGGTGTTTCTTTTTGTACATTAATAGAATTGAATGATGATAAAAAAAAAAAAATGAATGCTCGTATTTACAGCTGATTATCTTGTCTATTCCGACTGGAATGGCTTCTCCTTCAGCGTTTTGGTGATTGTGTTCTCAACGCTCTGGTACACAGTGAAAACGATGCCACTGCTGACACCAATCTTCATCAGTCTTGGAAACCAGCCACTCCAGAAAGCCTTGATCCCCTCGTGAACAAACGTCTGGTACGCGCAGTCCAAAGTGTTTCTGTAGAGGTAATACGTCTCACGGCTCTGCATTCTGGTCTTGATGACATCGATCGGCTGTGTCGCAGCAACGACCGCGACTGACGATATCACACCAAGTGTAAAAGAGACGTATGGGTTCAGCTCGCCGCCGCTAGGCACCAGCAATTGTCTCAGTGTTGTGTACGTGCCAAATTGTACGGCACTGTTCGACACTTGTCTGAACAGCGTCGGAATCGAGCCTTGGAAGAAGCCTCTGAAGCCCCTCGTTTGGTAAATCTCCTGGATCGACTGGAAAGAGTTGACTGGTGGGAATCTGTCCCACTTCTTCTTGTTGATAACGAATGGATGATTCTCCAAGGAGTTTGCCTTGGTGCTATGGAACGTCTTCTTGCCTTCTGTCTTCTTATTGGCCTCCTCCACACTGCGACCAACCTTCTTTGCCACAGACTCGGCGTTGGTATCCGAACCGACAAGCTTCTCACGGTTGGACAAGATGACAGCACTCTCAATCATCGTGGTCTTGATGTTCTCGAAAGGTATTATCCACAAGGACTCGATGAACCCTGTCATGGCCCCGGCAATCACCAGTCTCGGTGCAGATGTCTTGCCATTGTCAGTCGCCATAAACTTTGACGCAGAGTTGAACACGACAAATCGTGACCCAGATTTCAACCCGTTGCCAATGTTCAGAGCACCGCAGCCGCTGAAGAAGTACTTGAAGCTGTGGTTGAGATCGAGTTGAGGGATCTTCTTGGTCTTTGGATCTGGAACATAGGAATGCAGTTGCGCAATGGTCTTGGAGAACTCGAAAGGGTACGTCAGAGTAGTTTGCACGACAGACGCGGAAACACCGGCAATGATTGCCGTGAGCAAGTTTGGCTCCACCTGCAAGTCACGCTGCAAATCTCCTCCTTTCATTGGCAATCCAACACACTTCCTTGCAGGGAAGGACGGTCGGTTCTCTTGATGGCCTGCCAAAATTGTAGTCGGAGAAAAATACCCGAGGGTGAATACACGTGCGGCACTTTCTAGTTCCGGGGATACCGTTTGTTTGTTTTTGCCAAGTCTGCATGTCATCGGAACAGTGCCAGCACGTTAGGAAGCCAGGAAAAAAAAAACGGATTTGAGAAGAGAGTCCTTAATTATCTTCCTCATCAATTTCCATCCATTTCGCCTGCCCCTTCTCAATACCATTTCCCCTGATATCTCTGAATGTGTCCCCGTTTTTGGTACCCTTAATCCCGGTTCGCGCAACAGCAACGCGAAAAATTATTTCCCAAAAAAAAAAAGCCACGAGATTAAAACGCTGGCCTGAAATCAAAACACGATCTGATCCACAAATTCATCGACCCATCGACGCTATGTCCCAACTCCCACAAGCTGCCCCAACGGGCCTGGCCGCCCTTGTCAACAACGGACCTGTGTCTATCATCTCCTACTGTGTCTCGTCCATCCTGATGACCGTCACCAACAAGTACGTCGTCAACGGCTTCAACTTCAACATGAACTTTGTCCTGCTGTTGACCCAGTCCTTGGTGTGTACCGCTGCGTTGGCCACTCTGAAGGCCTTCGGTGTCATCACTTACAGACCTCTGAACAAGGTTGACGCCAAGAACTGGTCCCCGATCTCCATCCTGCTTGTTGTGATGATTTACACCTCATCCAAGGCGTTGCAGTTTCTGAGTATCCCTGTCTACACCATCTTCAAGAACTTGACTATCATCCTCATCGCCTACGGTGAGGTCCTCTTCTTTGGCGGCTCTGTCACGCCAATGGCCCTCGGTTCTTTTGTCCTGATGGTTTTGTCCTCTGTCATTGCCTCCCTCGGTGACCAGAAGGACTCTGAGTCGTTCTCTTTGAACATTGGCTACTTCTGGATGTTCACCAACTGTTTCTCCTCCGCTGCTTTTGTCCTGTACATGAGAAAGCGCATCAAATTGACCAACTTCAAGGACTTTGACACCATGTACTACAACAATGTCCTGTCGATTCCAATCCTGTTGGTTTCCTCTTTGATTGTCGAGGACTGGTCCGCTGAGAACTTGAACGCCAACTTCACCCAGGCCTCCGTCATTGCCATGGTTGTCTCTGGCCTGGCCTCTGTCGGTATCTCTTATTGCTCTGGCTGGTGTGTCCGTGTCACCTCGTCGACCACCTACTCGATGGTTGGTGCCTTGAACAAGTTGCCAATCGCGCTATCCGGGCTGATCTTCTTTGACGCCGCTGTCAACTTCCTGTCCATCTCGTCCATCTTCATTGGCTTCTTGGCCGGCTTGGTTTACACCGTGTCGAAGTTGCAACAAAAGAAGTGAACAAGGAGGAGAAAACAATCCTTGTGAGATAGACAAAGGGACTCATCACGTTTTTTTATACACATTCAATTAAACATAGGTTGAACCTCGGATTCCCCCTGCTTGTAGAGAATTAGCGTTATGTGGTCCCAAAAAAACCATGAAAATCAATCAATCAAAACAAATGACGAGCCAACGAATTGACACCAAACGTCACATCAAAAAAAAAAAACGGCAAAACAATGGCGCAGACGGCAGATCTCGAGTCCTATACTTCGCCTCCCAACGCCGATGGTATCTTCCGCGACTTCTCCGTCGTCGAAGTGGAGACCATCTCTGAGAGACTCGCGGACAAGGCGACCAAGATCCACGGCGAGTTGCAAAACCTGGTGTCGTTGAAATACAGGGACTTGTTGAAGACAAGCGACCTGATCATCGACATGGATACGCTGAGCAAAAAGCAGGATGCAGAGTTGTACGATCTCAGTTTCCTCAAGAACTCGAGATTGGATAAGCTGTTCAAGATTGAGCGGAACGTTGAACGACTGGGAGGCAACGATGTCGCTGTCGATTTGAGCAGGGATAAAAGAGCCGTTTTGGAGAACAATGACAATTTCATCAAGTTGTCCAACTTCTTGCACATTGACGAGACGATGAGTGATTCTTTGGAGATCATTGAGTTGGTGAGGGCCAATTTGAAGATGCCCATTGGCCCAGGTTCGTGGTTCTACCCTCACAAAGCGCTGATTGCGACCAAGTTTGCCCAATTGGAGCAAACCATCGTCGACAACATCTCGAGAAACTTCAAGGTATGGGATGTGCTGAAGATTTACAAGTCGTGGCGACAACTGACGCTGTTTGAAACTGTTGACACTGGAAATACGGCCAATGTCGAGTTGATGGAGGACAAGATCTTTGAGAACCTGATACGGTTCATCGATGACGACTTCAAGGATGATTTGGTGAGCGGCGGAGAGAATTTGGACAAGATCATTGCCGAGTACAGCGGGTTCAAAGAGCGTATCTTGAAGAACTACACTGACAAGATTGATGCCATTGATTTGAAGTTGGCCGAGGTGGATACCACAGTGGACAAGAAGCTGAATTTGTACGAGCTGGACTTCAACGACGAGCATTACCTCGACAAGGTGAAGAGTCTGAACAACGGCCTGCACTACGCTGCTTACCAGCAACTGAGCGACAATCTGTTGGGGTTTGTCAAGATTCTCACAGTGTTGGAGACGCTGGATGAGGCACAGTATCAGATACGCAAGACCGCAGTGCTCGAGGCCATTGACAAGTTCAAAAGAGTGGCCCAGCAAGAATCGAATAAGCTACTGGTGAGGTATTTAAACTTGTTGATTCAACAGATAAATAAGGAATAAACAATGCAAGAGATGCAAAGGAAATAGGGGGGGCAAGAAGTGAAGAAGAATGAGGGTTCAAAAAAAGCGGATTGAAGGAAGTGAAGGAATAAATAGGGACCCTGGGGAAAGGGGGCAATAAATAGGTGACCAATAACAGGACAATAATAAATAAGGGGGCCAGTTGGTGCCTGACCGGAGGGGTGGATAATAAATAAGTGGAGTTTGGGGTGTGTGTGGACATGGGGTCTTCATAATCGTAAGGGGCATGGCAAAAAAAGATTTGAGCAGGTATGCACGGGCTCACTTCTTGAAGAGGAGCTTCTCGAGGAGCTCGTCGCGGCGAATCACCACGTCAGTGCTAGAGTTGCGGGTCGCGTCCGCAGACTCCTTGAGGACATTGTACAAGTATGCAAAGTAGAAATTGACATCCTTGTTCTGGGCGTACATCGCCTTGAGGTTGTTCTGGAGCGATGTCGGGTGGTGGAACGGCGTGACGTACTTCTCGTGGAGCTTGGTGTAGTTGCCAATGAACTTAGTCTGCTCCTGGTGCGACAACTCGTGCCAGGTGCGGAAGCGCGAGTCAAAGTCGTGGTACGAGTACTCGCTGAGGTATGCCTGTGACTCCTGGCCCTGCCACGTATTGAGCATCTTCACCGAGTAGCGCGCGCCGTTAGGCGTGACTGTTTTCATGAATTGCAAGTGAGTTGGGAAAGCCTTGAGGATGTTCATTATGGAAGGGCCTGAGGGCCAAGATCAAAAAGTGTGTGCGTTCAGTGTTGAAGGGGGGCCAAAAGCTGGGCCTTTTATACCTTTTGTGCCAAAAGCGGGGGCCGAGGGGAAACGTCGCGCCAACTGCGTCTATTTCAGGCAGGAACAGGATAAATGAAAAAAAAAAAAAGAAAACTCCAACCGGAGAAATTAGCCGACCGGAAACGTTGGCGTTCTGATTGGCCTTTTTGATTTGGCGAGAGGAACAGGGTTGGGTTTATTGGGTGTACCGTACGATCGGGCTCTGCATTGTCCTTCGCAGTTGTTGTTGCTGGCTGGCTTTCAAGTTTGCGCCTTACACGGCTGAACTGAGGGCTTTGGTTTGTTTGTTTTTTTGGTTTTTCTCTTAGCGAGTAAAAGCTATTAACTCTTCGTCGCGATTGGCTGTTGGCGAGGTGGGGCTGCTCTGCCTTGGGTCAGCCAACGAGAGAGGCATACCATAAAATGTGCTACCGCCATTAACCGGGATCGCACTCCAGAGGGGTCTCTGCAGAGGGATGTTGCAAGAAAACTGCATCGTCTGATCGAATTAGGCCAGCTCTGATAGGCCACACAGGCAGCCAGCCGGGGGGGAGATCTTTTTCTCTGGCACAATCAGCTGATCTCGCCTGTGTTTTCTTTTTCTTTTTTTTTTTTGGGCCCCGGCCCGGGCTTTGGACATGCCGCAACGATGTGTCCCACTTTCTGCCCCACCGAAACAGTAATGAGCCGTCCTCAACAGCAGCTAACCAAATGATTGCCTCGATGCTGGTTGGCCAATGAAGTTCTTTCAAATTCCTCCCCCCTCTCCTTGGCTGCGGTATTATTGTAGCTGCTGACACCTGCAGCATTTGGTCGCGATGACTTGACAGGTTTGCGGAGACCGTCATTCGTTTGTTTTTTTTTTCCGGCCCTGGCCTATCGGCTGGTTGCCATCCTATTCGCCTATTCGCCCCTGTTGTCTTGGACTTTTTGACAGAGTTTTTGGACCTGATGTGTGGTTCCTTGGACTTGACATATCGACACAAGAAAACGGGCACGGGGCCTGAATTGCATCATCGGGCTCAGATCTGGGCTGAGGTTCTGAATTGTGGGCAGATTTGTGTGCCGATCTTCGTGCCGAGAAGATCGGCCTTGCGTATAGTAAGGCATCACATTCCCTTCTGAACCCGTAGTCGCCAGCAGCCAGCTTGTCCTCCTTTGCTTTTAACTCCCACGTTCCAATTAGAGTTGCAACGAGTTGAGAACAAATAGAATTCCTCCCTTGACTGTTCATCTGAAGACAAGGAAGCGTTTAAGAATGACTTTAAGTTCACTTTCAACGAGGAAATCCTCATTTAAAAGAGATCTCAGAATGCGGATCAACACTGGAGAACACCATGACGGGGTTATTCCAGGCGTTTGCTTGCGATTAGGAAGATTTAGAGGCTGAAAAGCGCACCGCACAATCATCAGGTTTGAACCAGAGAGCTTACGCAAGGGAATCAAATACCGGGAGAATTGACTTACTCTTCAGTGGTGGCATTCGAACGAGAAGTATTATCCGTTTTCAGCAAGGATTGCTAGATTGATTTATTGTGTTCCTGCCAGCTCCACATCAAGGGAAAGATCTTTTTACAATCGGGAGATATTCTACGTCGTCACAATTTGACTCCAGACTTCCATCTTTCTGGCCATCCCAATTTGAGAAACCATCATGATGGCTACAAACCTTCAGTTGTATATAACTGGTTTGGTACAGCTACTTCTTACAGTAAATTGATTTACGTGTATAGTTACACGTTTATTATACTCTATAAATTTAGATCACTTGCACGCTATCGGCGATTATATCATAGAAGATAACCTGCATAAATTATAATAATCAGTACCGTATACTTTAAGTACTGTTAATTGCATACAATATTTATGCATATAATATTTTAGTAGTACAAGTACAGCTAGTCATGCATTTGGACGGGTCGTTGTGAAGGGCATTTCGGCGCCAGAAGATACTACCGCAAACAGCACAGCACCAGCAATATATTAATATTATTATTTAATACCGTCGGCTATCCCACGGCCCATGACGAGTTGAAACAACCCAGCTCATGAACTTTCGCGTTCTCGAAGCTCGACTGGTAGCATTAACTCTCCCTCAAGGTCCCGCTTCAGACGTGCCAATCTACCCGCTTTCTCCTCCTCCGTGATAAACTCGACATGGGAAAAATCAATAATCGCAATCTTCCCCTTCTCAGGGAAACAAATATTGCGGATTGCCAGGTCACCTTGATCAATACCAAGGTCGTTCACCAGAATTTCCAATTGCCTGTGTCCGCCGCCGAGGGCTTCATCAGTGGTATCCTCCTCAGGCATCATCTGCTCGATGAACTCTTGCAAAATGAAGGGCCCCTCACAAATGAGTCCACCATAGCAATCTTTTATGGACACCTCCCCAGTACATACCAACTTTGGAGACCTAATGTCTTTCTTAATCGAATCCTTGAACTTCTCATTATGCTTGCTGATCATGGTGAGGGCCTTCAGCTGTCCTGGGAAAAATCGGTTGACAATACCCTCAGCATACTCTTCAGGACTTTGGTACTGACTAACCCACTCCTCTTGAACTTCGCTATCAACTGAAAAGAGTTCTCTAAGGTAGGCATAATCGCACATCTTCAAGCACAATTGATCAGGGACAGTGAACCCATCCAAGTTGACATAAAAATACTCTTCAAAAGACTTCTTGGACGAGAAGTGGAACACCCGAGTGAATGTTTGACTCTTAAATTGATACGGTAGTGTCATTCTCTCGTCATAACTGAACGCCTTCTCTAGACGCAACCATTCTTTTGATCCTGGTGATGGCAGAGTAAGTGTACTCTCTTCCACTCCAGCAGGGCCAGTCGTTGCCTGTCTTGGCTTCTTTGAGCTTCACAAGATCCGTCCTTGGCGAGTGTCTGGTGCATGTTTCTCAGCCTCTCCGTCGCCATAAGCAATTGTCTGGCTATGCCACAACCGTCGGTATTCTCCTTGGAGTTGTTCAGCTTGTTGTCTGTAACTCCATTGAACGAGAGTAGGTTGTTCAAGAAACGTCTCACGCTCCTGCCTTTGACTTCGACAGCGACAAAACTCAATTTGATTCCGTTAAACTTGGAACTGCTCTTGCCCTCAGCATTCAAGACAAGGCCTGATGTCGCCCAATCTAGCTCAGTTACTTCAGAACTACCGTCAAGGCTTGTTGGTGTAAAGGATATGTTCTCACTGAAGATGAAATCGTCGTTGTATAGCATCTTGATGAATGATACAAACGCACTCCATTCCGTCTCTCTGATGTAGTCAACTGTCTCCTTCTCAGAAGAGTTTTTCCATGTGGTGGCGTTGTCGCACAGCAGGTTTGGGTAGAAACTTTGAGGGGTGGGGCGACTTCTTGGCCATATGGATAGAAGACCCACTCCAAGGTCTGACACGTTTCGGACAGCAACTAAAAACTCTTTCACGATTTCAAGGAAGTCATTATCTGATAGCTGGAACCTTGATAAACTCATTCTAAAGTTGTTGAACAATGAAGCAACACCAGAGCCGATTCCCGCGGGGTTTAAACCCCTGCTCTCTGCTGCGTTAATCAACGTGTTGTTCATCTTGATCATAGATCTTCGCCGTTTTGAATGGATGTCTTCACTAATTGAGAAGGAATGCAAAGGTTCTAACCATGTTGCCATTTCTTGCTGCTTCTCATAAAACTCCAAAGGAAGTTTCGTTGATGGGCTTGTCATCAGACATAGTTTGGCAACAACGAGCGCTGAAAAAAGCTCTGAATCATTACCCAGTAACACCAGGATATCACGAAGGTTAACAGGGTTGGTTGTTGCAAACTGTGAAAGCTCCTTAAACTCGTCGGGCAAAGGGTGACTGAATAGCTTGTTCAGGGGTACATGTTTTGCCTGAGTGGCAACGCGGTTCAACCACTCAGACAAAGGCATTGGAAGAATCGTGTCTCGGTTCATCTGTGTTCCAAGGATGGATAGGTTATCGAATAGCAGTGCTTCGTGTAGTCTGTTGTTTGTATACTTCAGCTGAACTATGAATTAGCCGGATGTGGTTTGGGGTGATCACGAAGTTTTGCGCTTCTTTTCACCCCCCTTTTTTTTTTTTTTTTTTTTTTTTTTTTAACTCTTGACCCCTTTCTACGGAAGTCATAAGTGGTGTTGATGTTGTATAAAATTAGAGGATCCTGCCGCTGAACTCATGAAATAGGAACGAAACTCGTGCGCTAATGCACGCCCTGCGGGAATTTAACTCTAACTAGCGCGTGATGCCAACGTTGCTCTAAAATATTATACAGCTGAAATATTAAGGTTGACTACAAACTGTCAAAAACAACTTTTAGAATTCTTTATGTAACTAATTTCTTCTTTAACAAAAAAAAAACACTGAAATAAACAAAAACCAACTCTACTTAAAACCCGTTACCAAAACCCTGCCCAGTTGGTTGGTAACCCAAACCACCAATAGGAGCACCATTGGTGATCAACAGTCTCTGAGAGCCCGCAACTGACTCCTCTTCACCCTTCTCCTTGGACTCCCTCACGACCAAGTCCTTCATCAGCTTCTCCAAGTTGTTTGCCCTGTCCCTGGCAGCAGCAATCTCGTATGGCTTGATGTAGTCGCCCAAGTCATGCAACCAAGCCAACTCGACCACCTTGTCGTAGTGGATAAAGTCGTAAGCGTGGTACAACAATCCAATGAAGGATTCGGTGTTACCAGTCTCAACAAAGTATGTCAACAAGTCCTCTGCAACCTCACTGGATTTAGAAATGGAAGCAGTGTCAATCGCGTCTTTCCACAATTGGTCAGACTTTAGGATGGACAAAGCCTTACTCCACTTCTTATTCTTGCGGTACAAATGAGCAGCAATTTGTCTGAAGAAGATCAAGTCAAGCTTCTCTAGACGGCCAGCAAGATCGATGGAGTCGTACTTGTCATGGGCATCAACCACACTTCTCAAAGTCTCATAGTCCTCCTCCTCAATCAACAGGTCGTGGTAGGCTGAGTTGACAACAGAGTTGTTCTTCTCCAAGACATTGGTCAAGAATGGCTTGATCAATGGCAAATTGTCAGATTTTTGGAAGATTCTCACCACTCTTGGAATGTCAATTCTTGGAGTCAAGACAGTCAACAAGTCTGTAATAGAGGAAGGGTGCTCGTTAACATAAAAGTTGATTGCCTTGTAGTAAATCTCCAAGTTGGAAACCTTGACAATAATCTCCTTGAAAGAAGAGTGATCAAACGAGGAAGCAGCCTTCTCAATCATGGTCAGAGCAGCATTGTCCCACTCATCGTAGTGAGCGTACAAGAAGATCAACTCCGGCCACAGATGAGCAGTCTCAGTAGCTCTAATCACCTTTGGAATGTTGATTCTGGACCAGAAGAGCTTCAAGTGCTCAAGGGTCTTCTCTTGGGCATACTTGGTGTACAAGACAGACAACTCAGTGAACATACCCATGTGAGCTCTCTCCAAACCAAGACCAGCCTCGAACAAAGAGATCAACTCGTTGAAATAGCCCTCGTGCTCGTACTTCTCAACAAGCTCATCCAACTCTTCGGCGTGGACAATCAAGTTCAAACCACAAATCTGAGCCAAACGGAACTCCTTGTGCTCCAAACAGGCATCGTTGACTTGCTTCCAGACCTTGATGTTGCTGGCCTTTCTGGCGCACTCAACAGCAGATTGGTAGTCATCCAAGAAGACCAAAGTGGAAGCCAATTTGGAATAGTTGGAAACAGAAGAGTACAGCAACTTGGCAGCCTTGTAGTCCTTGCGGTCATAGAGCTTGTCACCAATCTCGTTCAAGTCAGCAACGTTTGAACCATTCAGGAAGGTCTCAATCTCATTCAACTTGCCCAACTCAGCGTAGGCAACGATCAACTCACCATCAATCTTTGGCTCCTTCAACTGTTGTCTGGCAGATAGCAAGTACTTAACCAACTCCTCGAACTTACCAGCAGAGTCAGCAATGTCGATAACAGCCTCAAAGTTAGAAGCATCCTCAGCCTTAATGTAAGAGTCAATGGCCTCTGGGATACGTAGTCCATTCAACTGAGCAGCACCCAATTGGCTCCATAGCTCTGATGTGTTGATCTTCTCAGCATAAGCCTCACCTCTGTCAAGAGACAAGATGTCCTCAACCAGGACGGCAAGAGCCTTTGAGTAAAGCTCGTTCTTGTTGTAGATCTCGAAGGCCTCCTCGTGCAAACCGGCCTCCGTACACAAGTTACCAATCTCGACCGGGTCAAATTGGTCAATCTTCTCAATATAAGAAGCAACCTTGGTTGGTTCAACCTTAATGGCAGTCAATAACAATAGACCCTGTAGGGATGGGTTGTCATTGAATGGAGATGGCTCCAAAATGATCTTCTCTAGCAACTCAACCAACTCAGATGTCAAGCCATTGTCCATGAAAGCCTTGACAGTTAAAGATACCGGTTCAGCATCAGTAGACTCTGGAACAGCAACACCGACAACTTGGTCAATCAATTGTCTTCTGTGAATGTTCTCCTCATCCAAAACCTTGTTCCACAAGGATGGGTCAGATCTGTGGAGCAAGTATCTGGCCTGGTACTTGTACATGGAGTTCTCGTTGGTGATTCTGATCAACTCCTCATCGTTACCACCCTTCTCGTACGCAATGTAGGCCAAGTATGGGTCTCTCTTTTCACAGTAGTGACCGACCTCAATGGTGTCATAAGTATCGTTCTCCTTCAAGAACTTCTCTGGGTTGTTGTTGGAGTCAATGTAGATCTTAGCCAAGGTGTTAAAGACGGCTTGGTCTTGGGAACCAGAGCTCAAAGTGGCCTCCAAAAATGGCAACAATAGCTTCAAACGGTTTCTCTTCTCAACCTCAGTGGTCAACTCGGCAATTGGAACTTGACCAAGAACCGATTGCAACAAGTTTTGGATAACCTTCTCATCACAGTCGACGTCCAACAAAGCAGCGACAACTTGTGGGGTCTTCGATGGGTTGACTTGCTGAACGTAAACCTCAATGAACTTGAAGAATTGGTGCTTGTACAAGTACAGGATCAAGTCGTGAACAAAGTTGAAACGGTCACAGACAATGATCAAAGGTAGCTGATCTTGCAAGTTGGCATCCTTCAAGAAGTTCTTGACCTTCTCAGCATCGTAGACATTGTTGTCTCTGACAACACGCTCAATCTCCTTGAATTGCTCAACCTTGGCAGCGGCCTGGATGTATTTGAAGACAATGTCCTTGTCATCAGTTAAGTTAACGATGGAGGCCAAGTAGTAGTACAAACCTTCGAAGGACTTGAACTCCTCAAATAGCTTGATTAGAGTGGCAGCACCAATCAGGTCAGAGTACTTGGTGGCAACTTGAATCACAATCTGCAAGTTCTGGGCAATGTTCTTGTCAAGAAGCTCTCTCAAGGCAACCAAGGATTGGTCGACGTTCAACTTACCAAAGTAAGCAACCAACCAGTCAGCTGGGATGGCATTGGTGTTAACAATGACCCTCTTGATGTCCTTGATGTCAGAGTAGTTCTCCAAGGCTCTTTGGTACAAACCAGACTTCTCAGACAATTGGGCAATAACGGCTCTGTCATAGTGGTGGAACATTTCATTACCAAGGATGGCATCGGCAACTTGTGGAGCGTGAAGGAGGTTGATCTCCAAAACTCTGGTTTGTAAATGACCCTGCGATGGGGAGTCATCCTTCAGGGCATCCAATAGGAAAGAAGTACCCTGCTGAATAAAGTTCTGACTGAAGAAGATGTCCGCAATCTTCTCAACTTCAATCTCTTGGGCAGTTTGAGGGGAGTTGAGCAAAGATGTGGCGAACTCAGCAGCCTTGTCTGGGTTAGTTCTCAACAAGTTAGAGATCAAGACGATGAAGTTTGGATTGTAACCAACCTTCTCAGAATATGGCAAGATCTTGTCGAATTGACCCAACTCGGCCAAAGTGGAGATGACTTTTTGATGGGATTGGGATTTGAGGTAGATGGCCAAGGTCAAGGTCAAGTCGTATGGCTTTACAATGTCACCAAGCTCCTCAGATGCGCTCAGCTTATCCTCCTTGAACCACTTTTCAAACAGTTGCTTGCGGTCCTGTTGTAAGACTGGCTTGGCCAACTCAATCGTCTCGAACTCATTCAACTTACCCTTGTCTAGCAAAGTGGAGAAGTATTGCAAGATTGGGGAGATGGCACCTGGAGCTGCTTGAACGTTCTTCAACTTTTGAATGGTGGCTGGGGTTCTCAATTGGGCGGATGAGGCAGCAACCTTTGCGGCATTGGCGTAGTCACCTTGTTGCAACAAGGTGTCAAACTGTTTTAGGAACAGATTCTCAGCACCTGGCAAGCCACCTCTGGACGCTAGAGATAGTGCTAAAGGAACGTTGGTTAGCTTGTTCAGGATGTATGGGATCAACTTGTCCTTGGCGATCTCGACAGCAAGAACTTGGCCTTGCTTGTTGATGGCTAGGATACCATTGTGGTTGTTGTAAGCTGAGGCAATGAAGACTGGAGTGGCGGTGATTCTGTTGACAAACAAGTTGGAACCGCTTTCTAGGTCGTACAAGTGGATGAAGCCGTACTTGGTCAGTAGGTAGATGACACCGTACTGCTTTGAGATCTGGACGCTGATTGGGAAATCGTTGGCGGCGTCTGGAGGGAAGAAGATCTCGACATTCTTCTTTGGGAATGGAGGGTTGTTGGCATCGTGATCGATCTCGATGATGTGCAATTGTCCAGCGGTGGCGGTCTTGTTACCACAGACAAAGACCTGTGTTGGTGCCGACGCACCGTCCAATAACAACTCGGAGAAACCGGCAACGTGACCGTCAATCGCCTGGGACACGTTTCTCTGCTTGGAGAAGAGCTGGATCTTACCAGCGATTCTGCCCTCCTCCTGCGTGATACCAACGACGGCAAACCAGTCAAAGTTCTTGTTGACAACAAAGTTGATGATTTGGGCATTGTTCAAGTTAGCGTGTCTCGTGGTGAGCTTGATCGGGCCGGTTGAAGGTTGGCCATCAAAGATGTTCCAGGTGTAGACCGAGGTGGCTGTGACCAGACCGATCTGCTCGCTGTTCAACCACTTCCAGTAGATGACTGGTTCGTTCATGGTGTACCCCTTCAACTTCTCCTTGGTCTGTAGGTTGAAGATCTGGATTGTGGTGCCCTGGGCCCTCAAAGCAATGATGAACTGCTCCGGGTGCAGGATGGCGTTATCGGCGGCCATGTTCTTTCTGGTGACCTGGTTGCCATTGTGCAGGTCAACGATAGCAACGGTGTTGGCGTCGCCCACCTGTTCCCTAACGGTGACGTAGCGGTCGCTCTCGAGAGTCAGAGATCTGAACTCCAGCGACTGCTGTTGGATGCCCAACGAGGTCAGGTCCGTGAGCTCGGTGAATTCGATCGGGATGTCGCCCATTTCGCTGAATTGAGCTGTGAGGGCTGTGTTTAGTTTCAGGAGGTGTTGACTTTGTTCGTTGATTTTGGGAGGCCAGCAAAGCGCGAAATCTCCGCGATTCGCGAATAGGGCGCGCGCGCTCTTGCCGGATCTCGCGGGGCAGATCAGGTCGGAACTTATCGGCAGGGTAATGCAGTGATATCCCTACACGCACGTATTTGTTTGCACGGATGTGTTGTCATACTGACAGTTATGAGTCTGGATGTAGTGCATTGTGTACTCAGCTTACGATTGAAGCATCTTGAGTAAGAGTACTCAAACTGCCCAAGATTTTTGACGTGCACTTCTGAACACCACTTTAAGTTCAGAAACACTCTATCGTTTATTAGCTTACTTGAACAAACTCTCCAAGTCAAAGTTACCCTCAGCATCCTTGACAATGACACCGTCCTCAGTGACAATACCGTCAATCAAGGCATGCGGCGTCACGTCAAAGGATGGGTTGAAGACGCCAATCTCCTTGGGGGCGACACCGACGGCACCAGAAATGGCAAAGCCGTTGGAGTCCCTGACAACTTCATTCGAGGCCAAGTCAACGACACCACCGGCAACGTTTCTCAACTCGTGAGCTGGTCTCTCCTCAACGACAATCTGGTCACCGTACTCAGTCTTCAAATCGACGGTGGTCTTTGGCGCAACGACAAGGAACTTGATGCCAAACTGTCTGCAAATGAGAGCGAGCTGGTGTGTACCAATCTTGTTCGCCGTGTCTCCGTTGCGCACAATTCTGTCCGCACCTACCACACACGCTTTGATTGGTGGCTTGGTGCCCTCGTCTCTGTTGATCGTCGAGACGAGGTGTGTCACCATGGAATCGGTGATGAGAGTGGCTGGGATCTTCTCGTAAACGAGCTCGTATGCGGTCAAACGGGCACCCTGGTTGTATGGACGGGTCTCCAGTGGGAAGGCGTGTGCGAGCTTCGTGGCGAGCTTGGTCTTCTTGTTGGCTGGCTCATCGCCTTCCTTGTCGGATTGAGCGTGCTTCCAAAGGGAACGGATAACGCCCAGGGCAGTGCCATAGCCTGAAGTGGCCAATGAACCTGTGTTGCAGATGGTGATGATGGAGAAGTTACCTTCAAAGCCCTCTGCAGCCAGGGCAGCAAGGATCCAGTCCTTACCGTTCTCTCCCAACTTGACATTGTTGGTGTAGTCGTCGTCAAGCAGAGCTGTGCCAAACGCATGGATCTCTTGAAAGAGGCCAGTCAAAGTCGTGGCAGTGGACGCATCAATGATCTGTTGGATCTCAGTCGTCGCGTTGGACAGGTTGACAGCAGTCGGTCTGCTCTTGACCAGGTACGCCAGTCTCTCGCTGATCTGACCTTTGACACGGGCCAGGTTGGTCAGATCGTAGTGGTATTGGGACGCAAACGAGCCTTTGACGAAGTGGGACAACTCGACAATGACCGAGAGGGCCCCAACGATGGCAATGGCCGGGGCACCACGCACTTGCATCGACTTGATGGCAGCAAAGGCGTCGGCCACAGTGTTGATGGAGATGTATTTGGTGGCGTGCGGGAGCACGAGCTGGTCCAAAATGGACAGCGTATTGGCCTCTCTGTCGAACTTGATCGCTTGGAGGGTGGACATAAAGAGCTGCTTCCTTAAACGTGGGAAGGAAACACCCGCGCCGGGACCTTTTCGAGGAATTTTAATTTTTCAGTAAAAGTGTGGCTACTAACGGGTCAAAAGTCCCCGCTACAGCTTGCATACATAACAGTGTCAGTAAGATCACCACAGAAACAACCTGGACACCAAGGATCTTGTATCGGTGAAACACCGAAGCACTTTGTGGGTTTTTTCTTACCTTCATAACCTTTTTCCAAGTCATCGTCCTATTCAAACTCAGGAACAGATCTGTATATGATTTGCTCTGCTGTCGAACAAACGGGCACCATACTCAACAATGCAGGTGACCAACTGCACAACACTGTTCGCTGGCTCAATGCATTGCTCAAAGTCCTCCAATGATCCGACATAGACAGAAGCATGAGGCCTCAAAGATTGCAAGTGCCCGATTCTGCCACTGATTCCACGCTTGAGGGCAACAATGTCCTTGAAGTCGCTGTGTCCTTGATCTCCTTGTATGCTGAATCTCGACAATGAGCGATTTTATCTAGGTTCTGATGCGTGGAAAAAGCGTTGATATTGGCGGCGATATCGACAACCTCTTACTACACCATCGTCATCGTCGGCATCGTCGTCTTCTACTCCACTTTCTGCTACATTGTCCAAGGTAGAAAGACTTACAAGGGCCCATCTGATGTCCTGGCCTTGGAGACAAACACCAAGGCCTATGAGCTCAGCGAATCTTATGAAGTTCAAGTTGAGGTCTCTCCCAAGAACTAGGTCAGCCAAAACTAAGTACTCACAACAAATCGCTCTTTGTTAGCTAAGCTATACACTTGTACCCTCAATACCTTGTGTTTCACTTCTCTTTTCCTCGTCCAATACGGCTCTAAGCCGTTTTACAGCTTTATCTAAATCTTGGTTCAGAGATGCCAATTTATCCGCTTTCTCCTCCTCCGTGATAAATTTGACATGGGAAAAATCAATGATGGCAATCTTCCCCTTCTCAGGGAAACAGATATTGCGGATTAACAGGTCACCTTGATCAATACCAAGGTCATTCACCAGAATTTCCAATTGCC
>JAJMKO010000106.1:0-31776 GCA_030569275.1 [Candida] sanyiensis | reverse complement strand
AGCAGACCTAACGGTGTCCCTTGGGTGACTAGGGCCGCCTTCCCCATTGACATTCTGATATGGAAACCACTCTCTTCATCCAGGCCGTATTAGGTGATATCATTGTCTTTTCTACGTTTTAACTGCGTTTTTTTGTGTTTTGTGGTTTGTGGCGAGCTTCTGTTTGATGATTACGCAGCTACTTGGTATGGAGGGATATGTCTCGTATCTTCAAACACCTAGTGGCGGTTGTGTGGTACTATGAGAGACTCTGGTGTTACGGAGCTGAGATTAAACCCTTGGTAATATCCAATCTGACAATCTGACATCTCTATCGAGTCGCTCGATGATGACCCAGAATCCCATATATTGGAAGTAGAAATCTGGGAAACTATTCCGAACACTCTCGACAAACCAACTCGGCCCTCCCCTATCGACTATTAGTCACACGGCTCATTACCACTCCATGGACTCGCAGATCTCTGGTTTTTAATAAGGTGCCAACTTAAGAGATTTCCTTTGGGCAAGAGAAGTGGTTCCAGATTTAAATATCAGTAACTTCTTTTGGACAAATCACAGTTTTCTCGAAAGCTGCCGACTCACGCCAAACTGGTGCCCAACCTGGTTTGGTTGATGCCTTGGAAGGCGGAGGAACTTTTGAGGAAGTTATGCATGAGTCTGAGGTGTGTCAGGCAGAAGGATGATTAAGCTTTTCCACTTAGTATGGACTAAGGTACTGTTGCGACTTGCAAGAGCAGTGGGGGGAATACGATGGGGGGGGGGGGGGTCTTCAACCCCATGAACGCTTTTAACTGTTAATTCTATTATACTGTTTAATCGTAGATAAGAGATGAATCTAGTCCAGGAGGTAAATGAGACACACGGGTGACTCTTAAAAATCACAGTTCTGACTTATAGCATAGGGTCTGTGTCGAGTAAAGTTTTTACTTGGATACTCTGGTCATACTGGAGTAAATCAGGTCTTTTTTACTAGCGTGTATTTAATGGGACTCCCTACACGTTTCTTTATAACTGTGAAGCCTGTGGTTCTTTGAGGTGTTCCAGTTGGTTGGCTCTCCATTCCGATTCGCTTTTTGTAAGGGGGACTGACTCTACAAAAGTATTACCGTGAAAAACGAAGTCTTTGGAGAGAGCAGGGCTGTGTTGCGCTATATGACCGGATGTGAATTTGCAAATGGGGGCATTAGCCTGGCCAAAGGAGTGCTTCTCTCCATTCTCGACATAAAGTTGCAGTTTTTCTTGGCAGCTCTTAAGGATAGTACAGTGACAGTTTAACAAAACCCAGCTGGCGAAGTTCAAGGTTGCAACTTCAAACGTCATTTGAGATCCCTTTTAAGCAGGACAATGAAGTGTTTTTAGACGGAGATCTCGTTGGCCCTCTGCGAACGTATGGTTTGCTCATTGTTTTGGGGGACTGACTCGCCATTTCAGTATCTCAGAGAAGGGAGAACTTATTAACAGTTAGTATTGGTTTTCTTGGACAAGATAATCTAAAGTAAGGGACGGTGTTGAGATTGATATTTTTCTACTTAGAATTATCTGGAATATTCTGGAACTTGATGGAATATGATCAAGTGTATTTGTTAGATCTTTCGAGAGTATCCTTGGAGGAACTCAACAGTATGAAGAGTGGGACACTGCTGCAATCTTGTCTTTCGATGCGTCTGGTAAAAACCTTCGTACTGTCATGCAGCCCACCTCTCACTACTTGAGACGTTTCCCCAGATTGAGCCTCGAGCCAGCACCCTTCCAGTCGACTTAGTCTCGCGCTTGACGCTATGGATCGACTCCGATCCCCACCACGGTTTGCGATGGGCATGGATAGGGCAAGCGCCCGTCTCGTTGACAACACCACTGCCCCGTTGATCCTGATCATATACGCGATACAATAATGGTACATGGTATGTATAAATAAAGTAAAAGTTTAGACATATATCTGAATTATGGAAAGTCAGTGGTATGGGATTCAGTGCACTGATAGATGCTAATGATTGGGTCATGCGTGTTGTTGGCAGCTAGTAGCATGCGGTGAGGATGGAAAATCAACGAGGATAAGAATGGGGCTCTGTTTTGCAGATTAGAGCTGAAGTTTGTGCTGTTTTTGAATGACGTTAGAAGGTCACCCGATGTGGTCCAAAGCTTTATCATTTTCGAACCTGTGGCTATGACTGGTGCATGTTCATGGACTTGCACACTGGTGGTAGTCACTTTTTCATCTGACTTGAATGTCAAGACTGGTTCATCTAATCTTATATCCCACAGATTTACAACAGAGTTTGTAGAGCCGCTGACCAGTTCTCTATAGCCACCTCTTTGCATGTGAAGGCTTTGGATCCATGTTCTCTCATTGTTTGAATTTCTCCATACCTTCACCATTGAGTCTCTTGGGTCAAGTCGGCGATCGTATACCCTAATACTTCCATCACCAAAGCCACTCACAAAAATGTTTCCGGACACTTGGTCAGAAGTCAATGAGGTGATAGAGCTAGATGATCTAGCAGGAACATCAACAACGCATAACTCTCTTGGGGCATCCCAAATTCTTATGATTTTGACATCACCAGTAGCAAGTAATGAGCCACGACTTTGTTGCCACTCGGTTATCAATCCAGTTGATCTTGGAGTAAGCAGAAGGTCGGTCAGTGCCCTCCAAGATGTTACCAGCTTTGAATCTTCAACAGACTGGAAATCCTTATAGATTTTAACAATTCCATCTGATGTCCCCGTCAGTAACAATGGAAGGTCATCCTCATTCAATAGTTTCATATCGGTGATCTTTGTTCCGAACTTGTTGGCATTTGAGAATCTCGAAAGCTGGGATTTTTGCTCCCAGTCAAAGACAGTAATGGTGTCTCGATCATCTGAAGTGATCATCAAGTTCTCAAATTGGGAAAATCTAAGGATCTTTGGCTGAGTTTTGTTGTTCAAAACAGCAACGTTGGTTCCCCAATTCCCACGCAAAGAGAGATTCTTCTGTGGTTGAGTTTCATTGATGATATCTTCATTCCTGTTTCGTCTCCAGATTCGTTGAGTGTATTCCAAGCTGCCGGGCTCATCAATTTCACTCTTTCTCATTTGGGGCTCTTGAAAGTATTCCACACTGTAGTCAAAGAAGTTAGAGATTAGAGGAAGTTCTGGATAATCATCTTTGGATTCTTCAGAGTTGAACCGTACAGATCTTGGAATTGGAAGGATTCCAGAAGGATTTGATTGGTTACTAGTTTGGTCTCTCTTGTTTGCTGTTGGGTTCTCACCTGGGGACTCCAAATCTCTACCCCAAACACCATTGAGAAGCATGTTAGACAAGGAAATTGTTCTTCTCAACAGGCTGTACCGAGATGCATCAGACTTTAGTGAATCATTATCACTTGTCGAAGTTGTAGAGGCACGGAGCTGACCATTGATCTTGACAGACTTTGGAAGTGTTGTGTACCTGGGGTAATTTCCTGAATCTTGGTGAACCGAGGACAAATTACCAACAAAGCTTGTACTGCTTGAACTATTGCTCTGCAATAAAACAGTTTCCATTTCAGCGACAAGGTCTTGTAAAGGTCCAGCTTTCAGTTCTAAAAGGACAGAGTCAATTACCTTTTCAGCTGCGATTCTAAGTTGCAAATGGCCATCGCACGACAGTAGAAGTAATGTCTTCCACACCAAATGGTACAAAGAGCCATAACCCACATTCTGCTTGTTGTCAATATGCAAGTCAATGATATTGGAAAGTTCCAAAGACATTTCATTGAATGCAAGCACGACAAAGTTGTTTATTCTTTTCTTGACAATCTTTGAGAAGAAAATTATGACTTCCTTCCTCACCAATGGACTTGCATCGTTAGCCAATGAAATGATAGGCAATGTGATTGGGGTTTCTTGCTTAAGATCTTCCTCGACATTCCCATCAGAAATTGGAAGGAAATTGGTGAGAGCCAAAACAACAGACGTTCTGACTTCGGGGATGGGATCAGCAACTTGTTTAAGCAGTCTTTCGAGAATTCCCTCTTTGAAACAGACAAACTTGATATCAACATTGTTATTCCACATCTGTGACAAAAGAAGAACACACCATTGTCTCAAGAGAGGATTCTCACTCGTTTCAATGTATTCCAGTAGTTGATTTCCTAGCTCTGGTGTGAAACACAACCTCTGTCCATTCTTGAATCCACGGACAAATAAGCTAAGAATGAGAGTACAAAGTGCCTTGTGATCATTGTTGGAACAATTTGCACCATCCCTAGGGTTCAGCATCTGAAGGAAGTAGTTAAATCCCTTGTCCTTCACTAGCTCCTGTTGTGTGTTTCTGTAATCCACTGCCATTATACGAGCCCAAATGAAGACAAGAACAGGTTTCAGATCTGGAGAAGGGCTCTGGAGAAGCTTAAGGATGTATGGGAAAATACCGATAGATAGGGCCAGATAAACAGCCCAAGGACCAAGGTCCAAAAATCGTGACAAAAGCACAAGAGCACGGACACGATGGACTTGAGAGAGCAGAACCTGAAGAACAATGGGAAGCTGCTCGGGAGGTTGTCTAGAGTTAGACCCATACTTCAACCAAAGCTCAAACGCTGTTAGATGCTGCTCAAAGAATGAAGAATGCTGGTAGTTCTGGATGCTGATGTCAACAGTTGGAGATAGCACTGAAGAGTGAGGGTTGTCTTCTGCGACAGCAGATTCGGATCCCTGTACTGGGACAGATCCGTGGGCAGCTGGTGGTGGTGCTGCCGCTGATTGATGCAAGCCAATGTTGGAAGGCTCGTTGCTAAGGTTCTTCAAGAGCTGACTCAAGACTTGGTCTATTGCGAGATCCCATGACTCCCACATAGTGTGAAATTGCAAGTCTGGTAGTGGGGGGTCGGAAATCGGATGGCAGCCATAGGTTGGCATTATTCTCTTTGCAAGAAGAAAGTTTCTGAACAAGGCAGCCACCATGAGGTCCTGTCTAAACAATCTCTTGAACAAGGGTCTTGGTAAAGATGTCCACGCGACTGTGTCTGTGATTGCTGTAAAAATCCAATTGAGCTCACCCAACGGCGTACGTCTGTCTGTAAGCTTTCCTGGAATCACAATATTCCCATTAGGGGAGTTTTTGGCCATTTGTAGAAGAGGTGCATAATAGCATTTCTTTATCGGAGATTGCATAATAAACCACTTGATACTGATATCGATAGGACAGGTGAGACAGCATGTGAAGAGATCAGCGGGTAATTCAGGATCCATTGGAAGGAGCTCGTTGGCACCACAAGCAGCGAGCTGGATAGAGTCGATGTATGCAGATGTTGGGGAAGGAGCGGCACTATCGTGGTTGCCGTCATTGTCGTCGTCGACTCTCTTCTGCACAAACTTCCTGAAGTTGTTCAGAATGTTGCCAGCACCGCTGCAGTCGTAGACGTAAATACAAGGGGCACCAAGCCATGTCTGCAGATCGTAGAGAGAGATGGGGATGTACTGTGTGTAGCCCCTGTTGAAGACCCAGATCTCGCCACTCTGTGTAGGCTGTGGAACACCATGACCGTTGTAGTGGAAAAGGATGCGTTCGTCTCTGGCGTTCCGTCTCAATGAGTTACAAAAGCGTTTGACATCCTCGACACAAGGGTCCAGGGACTGCTTGTAGCGGGTCTTGAGGGAGAGAGTCTCATACTGAGTCTGGAGCTGTTTTCCAATGGCTTCAATTACCTTCTTGGTATCGCTGTGGGCGAGTGGGTCCTGCCAGGCCTCGGTCTTGGCCGCTGGGTGGGTCTTAACAACGTCAGGAGGGTCCACGCCAATGTTTAGACAGAGAACAATAGCCGCACTGACGGTCTTCTGGCGGTCCTTCATAATCTTCCAGTCGAAGATTGGCTGGAAGTAATCACTGCGAGCGGCGCGCTCTGCGGGCGGTGCCGGGTTGCCGTTGGTGTGGTGCCGCTTGTCATCAAAGTAAAGGAAGTAGTTGTTCGCCAGGAACTCCATGTACTGTGTGTCCACATCAAAGCCGTGGCGGGTAGCAGAATTTAGTGGACGCAGCGGCTGGGTGCCCTCCTTGGGCACAGACATTGGGGCGATTGGCTCGGACTACTGCTAGACTGTTACTGTAAAAGAGAGAAACAGAAACTACATGGGGAGAGTTTCGTTTAGTTTCAAAAATCGCGAATGGGCAGCAAAAATCTGACCGCCGCTTCGCTGATAGGCCTCAGCTCACTGACTGTCGAATCCTCCAATGCATAAATATTAATCATTCCTTTCACAAGATCTCCTATTCTAGATATGCCAATCTGGCACCTTCTAAGTTCTTTTCGGTTCCAAAATCTCAAGCCACCAGTTTAAAAAGATGCGTAGGAGGGGCTCAGAAAGAGATGTATCTAGGCAGGTTTTGCAACCCTCCAAATGAGACACAGGTATTTCTGTGTAAACATGTTCTAGTAACTAGGTGACTTTCCCAGTCCAGATAACAGAATACCGCATACTATACTACAGTTTTAAAAGAAATTAACACTAAATCAAACAAAAGAGAACTGAAGCAATAGGATAAAATAAAAAGTAAAACGGACAAGAACTCTTCTAATCAGTGTGAATCAGCTTGGACTCATCGACCTCATCAACGTCTGGTCTGCGATCCTCCTCAAAGTCAATGTCCTCAACCTTAACAAAGCCCTTCTTGAAGTAGAATAAGTCGTACCAAGCCCAGCAGATCAACACGACTGGCAGCATGATGTAAGCATCGATAAAGCCCTTGTAGTCAAATGGCACGAAGACGGACCAGCCTTGAACTAATATTAGCAAGACACCAATGGCGATTGTGAAGTAGTTACTCCATGGGTAGAAAGCTGACTTGAATGGGAGATCATAAACGGTTCTACCAGATTGCAGCCATAAACTTCTGAATCTGAGGTGGATCACACAGATACTTGCCCAGATTATGAAGGCAGCAACACCAGTGACGTTGACAATGTAGCCATAGGCGACCGTGGAACCGGCAGAATAAGACAATATGGACAGGAAACCAAACAAGTGACAGAAGTGAATTGAGACCCAAGGAACACCACGTTTGGTAACCTTGGCAAAGATCTTTGGGCCATATCCTTTCTCAGCCCAAGTAAATAGAGCTCTAGAGGCTAAGAAGATAGCCGTGTTGATGGAAGACAGACAGATGACCAGGATGACAGTGGTCACGTAGTACTTGGAGTTCGTCCAGCCTGCAGCTGTAAGGGCAATCGACATTGGAGACTTCATAACCTTGTTCTTGGAGGTCAAATTTGGGTCATTGTAAGGAACAGTGATACCATAGGCAATACTCAGGCCAAAGTAGACGTAAAAGATTCTGAACATGGTCTTGCGTACAGCACTTGGGATGGTCTTCTTTATATTCTTTGTCTCAGTGGCAAGAATCGAAACGGACTCAACACCAGATAGGAAGGTGCCGGCGTAGATCAAGCCATTGGCAATACCTTTGAAGCCATCCTTCAATGGGTAGTTTTTGAATGGGTTTCCTGGAGACTTGTTCTTGATTCCACCCGCAGCGTAGATAATGGCAAAGACGTAGTAGCCACTGATGAAGAGGAGTTTGATAATTGCAAGCCAAGCCTCTAACTCACCCCACCAGCTGACATCCAGAAGTTGGAAGCAGGTGAAGAAGGCCCACATGATGAGGTAGTAACCGTATGTTGGGACCGTGGTGGAGTAGGCTTGCAAGGATGAGGTCAAGGAGGTGTACTCGGCAATGATGTTTGTGATCCACATGATGACGTAGCATAAAGAAACAGTAGCACCAAATCCTGGAGAGATAAACTTCGCACCGAGACCGGCAAAGTTGAGGCCATAGACGGAGTTCATCTCGCCAATGTAGAACATCATTGGAATGACGATGAGACAGGCGATGCTAAAGCCGACAATCATGCCAACCGGACCGGATGATGCCAGAAAGGATCCCATACCAATTAGTGCGCCTGGACCGATGATACCTGCCAACGCAATCAGGTTGACTGAGTAGTTCTTCAGACCAGCTTTCAAACCGTTGGACAACATTATATCGCCCTGGGCGTTCTCATGGTAGGCGGCTGTGGAGACAGGCTGGATCTGGTCGAAGGTGCCCTCCCCTTTCTCGTAACTGGCTGCGCTCGATGTTTCCTTTACTCCCATTGTTGCGATGAGATGGGTGTGGATTCACTTGATTATGGGCGGGCGTAATGGTGAGGCAAGAGTGCGTGGTGGGGTCTTATATACCCACTGACCAGATACGATGGGATGGGTGTGTGCGATAAGCCTGTCGATTGGCCAGGGCGACAGGTGGAGTAGAAAGAGGAAGAGTGGGGACTGCGCGGGGCGGGCGATGCGCTATGCGAAGCCGTCCACAGCGGAGGGGCGCATCGGGTTTGCCGACGCTTTTCTCATGCACTGGCGCATGGTCATCGCGCGCGATAACGGGCGTGTGCTTACATAAGCCAACTGCAGCCCTTTATAAGCGCAGCAGCGGGCTCTACCTTGGCTCATCGGGAGTTGGGCGTTTTGTGAGTGCACCAGCGATCATGACCATTGAATCCACAATCGACGCCCGCTTCGAGGCTCTCGCTAGAACTGTGCCAATTGTGGACACTCACAACGACTTCCCGTACCTCCTGCGCGAGCAACTGCACAACGAGCTGCATGGCAATAGCGGCCGCTTCGACTTTGACTCCTGGCTGACCTCACACACAGACTTGCGCAAGATGCAGCAGGGCCGTCTGGGAATCCAGTTCTTCTCCTGCTGGATTGAGTGCAAGGACCCGGACTACCTCTACGACGACTTCAACAAACCAAACTCTGTTGTCAGGGACACACTCGAGCAGATCGACGTGACCAAGCGCCTGGTGGAGGAGTACTCCCGTTCCCTCAAACTTGTGCGCACCGCCGACGAGGCGGTCGACTCTTTCAGAGAGTCCCAGGACTCCATGCACCCGCGTATCTCTGTCACCTTGGGCCTCGAGGGCCTCCACCAGTGTGACCTGTCGCTCGCATGCCTCAGACAGTACTACGAGCTGGGTGTTCGCTACATTACCCTCACTCACAACTGTGATAACCCCTTTGCCACGGCCGCCTCCTCCACGGCCGCAGGGCAGCCAGATAAGGGCCTGACCGATCTGGGAAGAGACTGTGTCAAGGAAATGAACAGACTGGGCATGCTTGTCGACCTCAGCCATGTCTCACACAAGACGATGGTTGATACTCTGGCTGTGACGAAAGCCCCAGTTCTGTTCTCCCACAGCTCTGTCTACGCGTTGAGGAATCACGAAAGGAACGTCAGAGACGACGTGCTACACCTGGTCAAGCGCAATGGCGGCGTTGTCTGCATCAACTTCTTCCCTACCTTCCTCTCCTCGATGGACGAAGTCACCATTGATGACGCTGTCGAGCACATCAAGTACATTGTTGACCTTATTGGCTGGGACCATGTGGGAATGGGATCGGACTTTGATGGTATTCCGCAGGGACCAATAGGACTCGAGGATGTCTCAAAGTATCCGGACTTGATCAAAAGGGTTTGGGAAGCCACAGGCGCCACTGAAGAGCAGATATCCAAGCTGATGGGGCTCAATGTTGTTAGAGTTTGGAAGGCTGCCGAGGATCTATCCAGAACTATGAAGAATGAGCTCCCAGTCGAGACAAACTGGGCTGACAGAAAGTGGGTTTTCTATGATTACGTCAAGGACTTCCCAGAAATCTATCCAGGCTCCAAGCAGATCCACAATAACATCTACAGCGATGAACAGCAGCTAGATAACAACAAGTAATGCATTAAACCTCATGATTTTTCTTCGTTTCCCTAATGTATAACAATCCACGGTGGATTACTTCTCACCTGCAGCTTTGACCAAATCAAAAAACTTCTCCTTTGAAACCTCGCTGATGAGCCTCTCCTTCTGCTCCTCACCAAGCACCTTAGTTTTGGCAACTTCGCTATTCGTTCGCGTTTGGGTTGACATGATAACATTGAAGAGTTTGACAACGCCTCTCTGGCCAATCTTCTTCAACTTGCGCTCGTGCTCAAGAATCTCCCTTGCGGTGCCGTCGTCCTTTGGCAGCAGATCTCTAATACGGTCCTTGTCGTAAACTTTCTTTTTCTCAGCCAACAACGCACGACGAGCCTTAGCTTCCAATTTATCGCTCTCTGCCTTCTTAATCACCTGCTTCGATCTCGCCAGAATTGGGTCCTTTCTGTCATACGCTTTCAACTTGGACCCCAGGATGGCATTAACCGCGTTGGCGAAGGACTCGTTACCGTCGTCTTTATTCTTCTTTCTTTTCTTGAGTTTAGGAAGGTTTTCGTCAGCATCTGAGTCGCTGTTTGCCTCCTCTTCACTACTAACATCTTCAAGATCCATCTCGTCCTCGCTCAGCTCTGAGCCTTCGCTCACTCCACTGTCAGACTCCCCACCACTGCTGCTGGATAGTGGTGTCGTATCTCTGACCAGCTCTGTTACCCTATCCTTGGAAAGGGATATTCTTCCCTTGGACATTTTGCTTGAGGTATCTTGTAGAAGAGTGTACAAGGCTTGGTTTATCTGAATTCAAATTTTCAGTTCCAAGAAGGGAAAAAAAAAAAAAAAAGTCAGTGAGTCACGTGACTATGCCTGGACAGGTTGTTTACTTTTCGCATGCATAACAAACCAAAACAAACACCTAGTGAAACAAACATCAAACGTATTGAGGTTGGCAACTGTCAACTCGTCCAGCCTTAGAGAGAGTGAAAATTTTCCGAAATGGATCCCCCAAAGAACTCATCTGCGATCGGGTTCACTCCGGCGCCGCTTCACGAGATGACATCCACTCAGATCAACGCGAAGGCCAGCTCTCCCTTCCTGGAGATATCATCCCAGATACCCAGACTAAAGACCACACCAAACAAAGACAAGTCTTCCAAAATTGGATCTGTCTTCATAAGAAGTACGGTGAGAGGAGAACAGTCCCCTACACCTACGAGGGCGGAGTGTGCCCCACGACCTCTTCACATGCGGAACTGGAACGTGACCTTGGGAGCGGCGAGAAGAGACTTGGCTTCAATCAAAAGAGAAGTGTCAGCTAGAGAAGCTGATTTGCAAGAACTCAAGGGTAAATTGGGAACGGTGCGTACCCAACAACAGAAGCTCCAATTCGATCAAACAGCTCTCTCTGACACACAGCGTGAACTGAAAGTTGAAATTCAGAAAAAACAGCTGACACTCCAGAGTACGCAAAAAGGAACCGAAGAGGAGCTGTTTGAGCTGCAGAGATATCACGACTTACATATGCAGAGCCTCAGAGAAACTTCGGAAGAGGCAAAGTATCAGAAACAGTCTGAAATCATCAGCAAGATCTCCGCCCACCGTGAAGCTCACTTTGCTACCCTACAGAATCGTAAGAACGAGCTCATGCTCACATTGGCCGAACTTAAGAAACTCAATTCAATCAAAGATCTTCTTCATGATGAGAAGGTAAGAGAGGTTGAGACGCGAGTCAGGGAAAGATCTCAAGGTATCAAAAAAATGCTACAAGAGTCGAGAGATGCCCTAGCGGCCGAAATCCAAACCCGAGATGATAAAATCGCTTCGGTCACAAGTGAGCTAACAAATTTGAGGAAAGATATTGAAGCTCATGATGAGCTGAGAACTTTAAGAACTGAAGAACTGAGAATATTGAAAAATAGCAATTGCGACTCTGTGGAGGAGATGGAAACTTTAATAGCCCAAGTATCAGCTGCCAGGAAGTCCATTTCGGAGAAAAAGTTGACTGTTGAACATTTGAAATCCCAAATTGCATGGCAAAGAGAAGAAATGCACCAGAGTACAGATGTCCTTGCAGAGGAGGAGGTTGTTAGACGAAAACTCCATAACAAGTTCCAGGAGCTCAAGGGGAACATAAGAGTCTTTTGCAGAGTTAGACCTACTTTGGTACACGAAAATGGAGGTGATACTGTAAAGATAAAAATCCCTGATAATGACGAGGAGGACCAAGAGATCAGCCTTTTGGATCCCAAGAGCGTCAAAGTTGAACAACAGGCCATCTTCAATGGTCCAAGCTCTTCCACACCGAAAGTTGTCTGTTTCAAGTTTGACAAAATTTTCCATATGAGCTCTTCAAATGCTGAAATCTTTGATGAGATATCCCAATTGGTTCAGACTGCCATCTATGGCTTCAATGTTTGCATTTTCGCCTATGGACAAACGGGATCGGGTAAGACATTTACCATGTCTAACTCAGACGGTATGATTCCGAGAGCAATTGACCAGATTTTTGATGTATGTGACAAAATGAGGGTAGCGAGCAACTGGAACCACAAGATTTATGGTGAGTTCCTAGAGATCTACAATGAAAGTATCAATGATTTGTTGGGTGAGAGCACCAATGACTTGACAAAACGCAAATTCGAGATCAGACATGATACAGTTAATCAGAAGACCTCAGTGAATGATTTGACGAGAATTGAGTTAACGTCCCCAACAATGATGAAAAAGCTCCTATCCAAGGTCTATTTGAGGAGATCTATGGCATCTACAAAGGCCAATGAAAGATCATCAAGATCGCACAGTGTCTATACGATTAGAATTGACGGATTCAACACCAAAACTGGCGAGTCTACGTCTGGTGTCTTGAATTTGATTGATCTTGCTGGTTCTGAGAGGCTTTCAATCTCCCAGACAGTGGGTGACAGGCTGAAGGAGACGCAGTCTATCAATAAGAGCTTGAGTTGCCTCGGTGATGTTATCTATGCTCTTGGAGACGCTAACAATGGAAGGCATATTCCGTTCAGAAATTCAAAATTGACATACCTTCTGCAGTACTCACTTTTGGGTAACTCCAAGACGTTGATGTTTGTCAATGTATCACCACTTGTGAAGCACTACAACGAAACGGTGAACTCTTTGCGCTTCGCTACTAAAGTCAACAGCACAAAATTGAAGCGATGATACTCACATAAAATTTGCATTGAATATTACCAATAAATAGCATGAATAATAAATAGTGTAGAACTAAATGCCTTTGATCAGGTTTATATCCCTTAAATCCAATCCAAGGTCTTTTTCTTCAGATGTTGGTTCATGGAGGACCAACTCTGTCTTATTTACAAGTTGCCACAATGGCTGATGGGATTCATTAGCCCAAGCGTGAACCTTTTCCCTGGTTTGATCTGAGTCTGCCCACCTGTACAAACTTCCTAATATTTGTGGAGTGATTGGGATATCAAGATCATTTTCGGAACTCTGGACAATTCTCAATGCCTCTTGGTGTCTACCATGATAACAGTAGGCAATTGCCAGTTGATTCAGGTTTGATGAGTTCGGTAGAATGTTGAACTGATCCAAGTTATTCCAAAAGTGGTCAACTCTTTCGATGTCCAAGAAAGTGTACGCCTTTAGCATGACAGTGATGGTATCATTGTTGAGTCCGACCTTTTCAGGAATGGATATGATCTGGTCAAAGATATCGGAGACCTTCTTGAATTCGTTGATATTTGTGTAAGCATTCAACAGCGAATTCATTATCTTGATATCAGAGTTCACGTCCAGATCAACCTTGAGCATGAGATGAAGATTATCCACTCCGTAATCGTACAATTGTGTGCCAAAACTATCAAAAAGAAAGATGTACATCTCTGGATTGGGTGGTGGCATTCTCCCTGTGTTTCTGTGAATATTCTTCAATTCTTGGAAGATCAACAAGGCTGCATCAGGTCTTCCCATGGATACAAACTTCCTCATGACAGGCAAAAAAGACTCAAATGGAAGATCAAAATGTTTCATCAGGGCCCCATATACATCCCATGCATCTTGGACATCTTGACAGTCATTGAGGATCCATTTCATGACGGTCTGGTACAACTTTGGATAGTTTTCAACTTGAAATTTCGATCCCTTGTCAAGCTTTGGAAGTTCATGTTCAAACGAAGCCAAAACGGTGTTCACGGCTCCCTGGCTCAATAACAGGGTGACTAGTTCACTGTACGAGTCCGCATTCAGGTACTCACAAAAGACTTTAACCTTTCTGTACCATTGGAAAACAACTCGGGAATCTGCCCCTTCCAATCGAGTCAAGGCAATCAGAAAGTTGAACAGGACTGAAGGATCTTTTTCCCAATCTATGCCTTCGGACAGACTGTCTCTGAATGTGTTTGTCAACATTTCATAACTCTGGCTCTTGATGCCAGTTTGGAACAAGATTACAAACGTCTCCAGATTTCTTGAAACATCTGGGAACTCGTTGGAAAAGAAGCCAGAAAGCTCTTGGTATTCCAAGGAGAACTGCATTGATTGCGAGGCCACAAGTGCGCTTAGCATCTTGTTGAAGGTTTCAGTGTCCACGTATTCTTTGTTTTGGATCAAGCAATTTCTCACAGACTGAGTAATGCTTGAGTTTTTGAAAACATCCCAGTAAACAGATGAAAGCGTTGGTGATGAACCAACTGATTGTTCAAAGATCTTAGATCCTGCAATGAGAATCAACTCTCTCTCGCTCTGACTTTCACAGGATTGGATGAGGCACTGGCAAAGTCTCTCGAGCTTAGGAGGCTCCAGGGATGAAGATCCTTGGCGACTTGTCAACACCGTCAGTATCTTTGATACCACCAACTTTCTCTGGTTGTTGAAAAGCTCCTTGTCAGGAATTGAACAGCATTCATGGATATAAAGCAGTGTTTCCAGGGAACTTGTGGACCCCGTGTACTCATCGAAAAACTTCTGGAGCTGTTCAACTTCACTCGAGTTCATTGAGAAGATCTCATCCTTCTGAGAAAGTAGTTGCCTTTCAATGCGGCGAAGTATCAGCTTTCTGAGCTTCTTGATATGGTTGTTTAAGTTGGTTTCCGTCTCTTTGTATGTGTCCAACGTCCGAATTAACAACAACGGGGACAGTTGGTTGTGTTCCAGGAACAAGGCGTTCAATCTGTCAGCAGCTTCGGCGTTCAAGTGAGGGTACTCCAGGAGAAATGATGCCGTCACTTTGTAGAGCTGATCAGGGTAGTCGAGCACAGACAGATACTGCACAAATTTGGTAAAGACTTGGAGCAGCATTGAGTCGTCATGTTCCTGCGCTGCGCTCTGAAGCAGTTGAAGGTACAAACGTGGAATGAATCTGGCTGACTCAAAAGTGTCCTTTCTGATACTGTCAATGACCTGGCAGAAGATGTCCAGAGCCTCGTGGTTGGGGAGAAGCGGGATGACGGAGTCCCTCCCGCCTTGCGGGGGTGCCACAACGGACAATTTCTTGATGACTTCGCCCATCAGACTCAAAGTTCTTCTCTCGGGCTGCGCTGTTGAAAGCTCCTTCAGAATATGCACGAGTCTCTGTGGCGGGATATCCCTGTCTCTCAGCTCCTGTGCAGCGTTCACCACTGCTTCGTCGAGGCGCGCCTCAGGGGCCGGGCCGTCCTCGAGCGTCGTCGTCACGAAGGGATTCCACGAGTACTTCCGGGAGTGAAGGGTCCTGAGCCTGAGTTGGCTCAAAAAGGACCCATTTCTGTACAGGTAGGTGCCTCTCAGCATTGTTTCTTTTGGCCCCGCTCTTTGAAACTAATGATGTCTCGCGTTGGTGTCCTTTCCGGGTATTTATTTTGTTATATTCGAGATTCGAAGAGTGAGGTGCCCTCGGAAAAAGCACCAACCACCAAACCAAACCACAACTGCAGCCCTGCAAACTCGTTAAATTAATCGGCACACTCTTTGTTTTGGGAAGAAAAAAAAAGTGGTATTATTGGGATACTATGTACAAGGATTCATTTCTCTTGGTTGTCGCTTGCCTCTGCATCTTTCAAGAAGCTCTGAAGTCGGCGAATGGCCCAGTTCTGGCCAATGAATTTGACGTCTGGGTGGCTGGCACCTTCAGACAAGGTGTACTGCTTCCAGAAAGAGTGTTCCCTAAATCGTGGGTCCTCCTCCGGAAAGCCAATCTCGTGGCGGATGTCTGCAATGGACTTTCTCAGCTCAGACGCGAGCCTGCTTCTCAAAGCGTTGATCTTCTTCCCATGCTTGAGCTCCTCTGAGAGGTCATCCGGCTTATTCGAGTCGAGATTGCGCTTCACAATCTCAAGCCACTCTTCTCTGTACTCACGAATAATGTCATCGTCGATTGGATCGCCGATTGTGACCTTGATCTCTGCGCCAAAGTTGGAAGGCAGGAATCTGTCAACCATCGAATCGGCGTCTGATTCAGGGGCAATTTTCTCAAAGCCATGTGCAAAAATGGGCAGAACAATTGGCTGTCTTGTCGATTCCAGGATCAGTCGCGTGATGCCCCACTTGAAATATCTCATCGAGTTGTTGAATGGGGGCTCCAGTTGGAGAACAAACCCTTCTGGAAACACGTGGATCCACGACGGCTTGGACCTGATGATAGGCGCAATATAGTCTGTCTGAATCTTCTGTGCCATGGGAGTCACTTTTCTGATATCCCTCTTGTAATCGAGCCACTGGTTGGACACCTCATCGGAGCCGTCATAGAGTAGAGACAGTGTATCATCTGGAGACAGGACTCTGATGGCAGCATCGATGGAACCTTGGAAAGGACCACGGCCAAATCTCTCCGTCCCCATGATCTTTCCCAGACTGAAGAAGTACGACATGAAGCTGTTCTTGAAGCACACGTTGTGCGCGCCCAGCCCCCATCTGATGTGGTCAACGTCCTTGTAGTAGCTCCATGGCAGCATTCCCCACAGAAAGGGGTCGTCCACCACAGACATGTGGTTCATAATGGTCATGAGGCCTCTGTTCTCGTCCTTGCTTCTCTGCAGGGCCTTGTCGAGCTTGTCCAAGCCTGTGATGGACGGCTTGTAACAAGTGTAGAGCATAAACTTGGAGAACCCCACCGCCAGCCACGCTGTGCTCCTGCTCGCCGGGTTCCACCACCACGACGTGCGTGGGTACTCATTCAAAAAGTCGTCTCCGCGTGCCAAAACATCTCTGAGAGACATTGCGGCCCTGCTTCCTCCTTCTTCCAAAAGAGCGGCTAATTGGGGCGGGGGCCATCATCAGAAAACGTTTTTTTTTTCCTCTTTGCCTGGCGATGGAATTTCGATTACCCGTCAAGCGGGCTTCATAACCACCCAGCGGCAAGAAGAGTCGTTTGGTCAGTTTCTTTCTTCTTTGATGCAAACACATACAATATACGTTTGTTACGCAAGATGGAGAGGTACACACAGTTCAGGGACAAGGCCACAGGTATATCTCCGTTCATGCCTGTCACCCAAAGCAGGGTTGTCGGCGTGTCTGAGTCGGCGTCGCACCTGCTCCTCAGGGCTGCAAAGCTGGATCAGTTGGCGGGATTTCTTCTCTTTGTCATGAGAGTGCTTGTGGCCTCACCACTCGCCCTGGTCTGGATAGCTCTTTCGCACTTGCTTGGTCTTGGAAGAATCATCCCACTCACTCGCTTGATTCTTCTCGTCCTTGGCTTAAGCAGCTACGAGCTCTCCATCGAGAACTTGAAGACCAAGAAGCTGACCAGGGCTGCCTTTTATCCATCCAAGAAGGAGGTCTATTTTGTCAATTTCACGAGTCCTCTAGATGTGCTTCTTCTCTCTATCATCAGCAATGATGACTTTGTGCTGCTGATTCCGAACAAGAGTGGAGAGCTGCAAGAGGTATCGCCCGGTGAATTCGTCACTACGAGCGTCTCTGGCCTTGACTTATCCGCTCCAAGTAAGCAACACCCACTCAACTATTCAGCCATCAAGGATAAGATTGTTTACATTTTTGCAGAGGGCACGACATCCAACGGCAAGGCTATCTTGCCATTCTTACTCGCCCAACGACAGTTTGATGGCTTCCTGCAACAACTGACTCAAAATGGCGTCGAGATCAACAGAATAAAGAGCATTGGCATCAAGCACTATCCATCTACACTGGTAACTCCACTTCAAACCACTTCATTGGCCTTCTTTTACAAGCTTTTTGGCACTCCAACGTTCAATTCGAAGCTCAGAATCAACAGCATCGACGAGAACAACCCACTTGACAAGTCTCTGGTCAAGATCAGACAGTCTTTTACCAACAATGGAAAGTTCAAGCTTGTTGGCGAGGAATTCACCGTGTCGATGAAGGAAAAGTTCATCTCAACGTTCAAGAGAAAGTGATGAATCATTTAATAATAGCCCTGTTGGTTGGCAGGTGTGCTGGACTTCGCACCACCCCTGTTCAACACTTCAGGCAGCCAAGATACATTTGAATCACTCAGGGGAACAGAACGCCCTGTAGGCAAGTGGTTCTGCAATAATTCAGTTGTGCTCAAGACTCGATCAAACTTCAAGTTGTTATTCTCAAGGCTGTATTTGAGGTTGAGGATCTTCACCAGTTCAAACAGAAAAGTCATGGATTTCTTTAAAGGCTCTTGTTGCAAATTTTCGTAAACCTTGGTGTTGATCTTCAATGTGCTGTTGCCAGCGAGCACCTTCTCACTGCCGTGGTTCAGTTTAAGCTTCAAGTTGTTCAGCTTCTTCTTGAACTTGGAGTCGTTCTCAAAGTCGTCCCTCAAACCTTCGTCACTAGTGGCGCTTTTCTTGGTGATATTCTCAATTGCAAAGTTGATGAGTCCAATGCTCCTCCCGATCCGATCCTGTTGATAGTTCTCAATTGATAGAAGAGTGCCGATGTAGGCGTTGTTCAACTTGGATACGCTTTCCAAAAACGGCACCCAGTCCTTTGAATCGTTGTCATTACAATGACTCCTCAAAGAGTTCAGCATCAGCTTCAATTGATCCCTGACGTAAATGCCAATTCTTGATAAAATAGAATAGTTCAGCTTGCTGTCGACATTGATGTCATACTCTATGTTCTTCAAGGTCCAGGCTGCCTTGGACAAGAATGTGAGCTGAATACATACAGAGACCAGACACTCTAAAAAATGAACAAAACTTGGCGATGCTTCATAAATAGCAGCTGGCAGTTCGCTCTGCTTGAGGAAGTTGAGGTACTCGTTTGCTTTCTTGTAGAACTTGAAGGCATTGATCCACAACTGCTGATAATCTTCGATTGAATTGTGTCCTCGATCATCGGATAGGGCTGTTGAGATGATCTCAGAGCTTCTCAGGGTGTATGCAAAGACCAGATTCTCCAGAACAATGACAATCTCATCTGACAGTCTCCAACTCTGCGAAGTCTGCTGCTGTTGCTGCTGCTGCTTTCTGCCATGGGAGAAGGGAAGTTTCCAGGGAACAGAAGTACCTATGGGAATCCGCTCTGCAAATTCAATGACCTGAGAACAGTCTATGTTTTCCACCTTGACGATGAGTGTATACATGGTGTTCAAATATTCCTCCAGCGTGGTGATGAAAAGCGCAGTGTTGGCATTGTTGGTGCGGATTGCCAGCCGCTTTGCGAGGATCTCGGGTAGATAGTGCGGCTGCCCCGGGATCTCAGGTGGGGATATCTGCTTGATGGCGAAAGGGGTGCCCAGGAGTGTGATCATAAGTGCTGTGCTGAAATGTTAAGGAAAATCTGCAGTTCTACATAGTCTCCACAAACAAGTGTGGCCCCGTTAGAGGAAAAAAAAAAAAAAAAAAAAAAAAAAAAAATCCTGCTGCTTAGCTCATCAAGCTGGTTATATTTGTATATTTGTCTGTCTGTTGTCTGTCTGTTGTTGTTTTTTTTTTGTTTTTTTTCTTTTAAAATGCTCGGCGTCTGCGCCGAGCCCAAGTTTGATGTCTGTTCTTTATCTCTTATCTTTCGCGAAAACAGCAGCCAACCAATCAGCGCGCGCGTGCTGTCCAAACGCTGTTGGCACATTTTCGCGAAGATCGTTGCCTATCTGGTCCATTCTCAAAGCGGTAAAGGTAAGTACTCCAGGGCAGCGCAGCGAAGATAGCGGCTCTGGACCCTGGAAAAAGCGCGCAGGGTTTGTGGCCGATCTCCCGCAAGGAAGTTTGCTTGGAAGTGCCCACTGCAAGAAAGCTCGTTGCGTTGGCAGGACAGGAGGCAGAGAGAGAGAGAGAGGGAGAGAGAAGGGGGCGAGGGGGCGCATCGCTGAGTCAGCAAATGCTGCGTTGCCATTCGCTGGTGATCGTACATAATCAGAAGAGCTCTTTTTTTTTTGGCCCCGAACGCCTCTCGGAAAAATGCAGCAGCCGGTTCGGTATATATACCGTCACATCCCCCCCGTCCCATTCCTGGCCACACGCGGAGAGTCAGTCCAACAAATCGCAACCATGGTCACACTCTGGGAACAGAAATACGACTCTGGCACCGTCGCCTTCATCACCATCTGTGCCGCGCTTGTTTTCATCATGGTGCCTGGCCTGGGCTTCCTGTACTCTGGCCTGGCGAGAAGAAAGTCTGCATTGTCCCTGATATGGGCCGTCCTCATGGCCTGCATTGTGGGCTTTGTCCAGTGGTACTTCTGGGGCTACTCGCTCGCCTTTTCATCAACAGCCACCAACGGCTTCATTGGCAACCTCGACTCATTTGGTCTGAGAAATGTGTACGCGTCGGAAAACGCTGCCTACCCGGAGTTTGTCTTTGCCATCTTCCAAAATATGTTTCTGTGTGTCACGTTGGCCATCATTGCCGGGGCCACTGCCGAGAGGGGCCGTGTCCTGCCGCATATGGTGTTTCTGTTCGTCTGGGCGACGCTTGTCTACTGCCCGATCGCCTGCTGGGTCTGGAACTCGAACGGGTGGGCCTTCAAGTGGGGCGTCCTGGACTACGCCGGAGGCTGCGCCGTCGAGATTGGCTCCGGTGTCGGGGGATTTGTCTACTCCTGGTTCCTGGGCAAGCGCAAGGAGAAGCTCTTGATCAACTTTAGACCCCACAACGTGTCCCTTGTCACTCTGGGCACCTCCCTATTGTGGTTCGGATGGCTGGGCTTCAACGGTGGCACTGCACTGTACCCAAACTTGAAGCCAATGTACGCCATAATGAACAGCAATTTGACTGCTGCTTTTGCTGCCATGACGTGGTGCCTCTTGGACTTCAGACTCGAGAAAAAGTGGTCCACCGTTGGCCTGTGCTCTGGTGTGATATCGGGACTTGTTGCCGCGACGCCAGCCTCTGGCTGCATTCCGTTGTACGGCTCTGTGATCCTGGGTATGGTCACTGGAGTTGTTTGTAACTTTGCCACTGGAATCAAGTACCTGGTGGGTGTTGACGACGCCCTCGATATCCTCGCTGAGCACGGCGTTGCCGGCATGATTGGCTTGCTCTTCAACGCCTTGTTTGGTGCCGATTGGGTCATCGGTATGGATGGAGTTTCGGCGCACGACGGTGGCTTCATTTCCCACAATTACAAGCAAATTTACAAGCAAATTGCGATCATTGCAGTTGTTGTTTGCTACACTGCCGTTGTCACTGCTATCATCTGCTTTGTCATTAACAACATCCCAGGCTTGAAATTGAGGGCTGATGAGGATGCAGAGGCAAAGGGCATGGATGAAGACCAAATCGGTGAGTTCGCATACGACTATGTTGAGGTCAGAAGAGACTTCCTGAGCTGGGGCAATGGTGAACAAAACCCGCTGGACCATATTCCTCCAATTGTGGACCAACAGGGAGATGACTCTACAACTGAGACTCCTCAAATCCAAGAAAAGACATGATCTCCAGATGCTTGATTGACGTTTATTTATTCTTTGAGGTTTAGGAGTTTGTTTTTTTTTTTAATGAGTTATGTTAAATTGTGGTCGCGCGCTCTCTCTACAATTGAAGAGCTGACGTCGTTATGTTAAAATTGTTGCATTGTTTTTTTATGGTACATTAATAGAGTTGCTAGGAATGGCTTTTCGGCATGCATGTAGCACACACTCATCTTTCTTGTTGCATATTGACTGAATTCTTTGGTACATAGTGAGTGAGCGTGACCTGACGCATTGAGGTGCCAAAAAACAATTAACTGGTCCCTAGCAGGATCGAACTGCTGATCTTGGCGTTATTAGCACCACGCCTTAACCAACTGGGCCAAGGGACCTGTTTTTTCTTTGTGCCGGAGCACTTTTTTACTCGAGCAGATCTTTCTGGATTATGTAATAAAGTTCCCAATGGCCAATAATTACCACCTCCCTCCCCCCCCCCCCGCCACATTTGTCTCTCTAGTATTTGGAAGCTACAAAGGGTGTTCTACTCCGCAGTTGCATCTTCAAAGAGCGGATGTGAACATTGAACAACCCCAGATCACTTGTTGTTGGTTTATAATTTTTAATTCTCTAAAACGACTCTTTGAGGCCATAGTTTAGCGCGGTCGAATTACCCGCCACAGAGCTTGATTTCAGGTTTAATTCAAAAATGAACACGCCGAAATCAAAACACGCCCAAACACCGTCTAACCCCGACAAACCCACAATGGCTGAAACCATCGCCCCGGAGGCTGAGAGAGACGCTGTGTTCGAGAAATTACAAAGAGAGCCTTCTAACAAAGTCTGCTTTGACTGTGAGGCTAAAAACCCAACTTGGACATCCATTCCATTTGGTGTTTTGTTGTGCTTGGAATGTTCTGCAACACACAGAAACATGGGTGTCCATATCACCTTTGTGAAGTCCTCCAACTTGGACAAGTGGACCCTCAAGCAACTAAGAAGATTTAAGCTTGGTGGAAATCACAAGGCAAAGGAATACTTTCTAAAGAATGGGGGTTCCCGCTATTTGGGAAAGGCTGGGGACGCCAAGTTGAAGTACACTTCAAAGGTGGCTGAAAACTACAAGCAACATTTGGATCACAAGGTCGCCAAAGATGAGCTTCTTTTCCCTAACCACGTGACTCTGGATAAGATTGATGATCTCTCCTCCCCTTCCCTTCCTGCGAGTAACAACAGCTCTGATGACTTTTTTGCCAACTGGGAGAAGAAAGCCGTCTCTTCCCCAACCACCTCAAGACCTCTGACTCCGTTGAATTCCACTTCAGCTCAAGCTCAATCTCAGCCCGCTGCTAAAAAACCAACTACCATTATGAGAAAGTCTACTGGCACCACCAAGAAGACCAGTATCCTCGCCGGCCCTAGAAAGACGTCCAAGTTGACTGCTAAGAAGGTTGTGTCATCGGACGTTGACTTCGAAGCTGCAGAAAAGGAGGCTAAACAAGAGGCTGATACGATTGCTAAGCTGGGCTATGACCCGAACAAGATGTCCTCCAGTGATGATGCAATCTCAAAGACCTGTATCAAGCCAAAGACCATTTCCACCCAGCCAGCGTACCAGGAATCCTTCTCCAAACCTACAGCATCAAATTCCAAACCTGTCAAGGACATTGCTCCAGCATTTGCCAAGTTGGGCTTCGGTATGACGGCGAACGATGCTTTAGAACAAGAGAAGTTGGCCAAATCCGCTGCTTTGCCAAAGTATACCGGTGAAGTTGCGTCCAAGTACGGTGGCCAAAAGGGTATCTCATCTGATCAATTCTTTGGGAGACGTGACTGGGACGAGAATTCCCAACGTGAAGCGCACTCCAAGCTACAGGCCTTCAGTGGCTCACAGGCAATTTCTTCTTCATCCTACTTTGGCGAAGATGACAAGCCAAAGGATCCTAATGGCCAGGATGATTTTTCCAACTTTTCTGCCACAACAAATGATGACTTGGCTGTGCTGAAGGATGCATTAGAGCAAAGTGCAAACAAGTTGTCGGGTTACCTGAGGGACTACTTGCGTAACTAGCGTCTAATATACAATTCCCACTGCTGTTTCATTTAATATTTAATATCCCATGTGATACCAACTGCTTGAATCCAAAGCGTTTCCGTATAAGCGGGTGACAGTCGTAAGCAAGGGTTTCCACATGTTTGTTTTTTGGGGGGAGAGACTTCACAATCAGGCGACAAAAAAAAAAAAAAAGTGGAACTACGCCACAGATCCCCCGACCAAATTCATCGACTATGAAGTCAATTGGTGTCGTGGGCGCAGGGCTCGTTGGATCGCTAGCAGCCCTTGGTCTCTACAAGAAAGGGTATGATGTGACAATTTACGAACTAAGGCCAGATCCTCGTACTTCGAGCAACAAGAACCTTAGAAGCATCAACCTCGCCGTCAGCGACCGTGGAATCAATGCCCTTGACTATGTTGACAAGGGACTCAAGGAGAGGATTCTCGAGAATGTGATCCCGATGGCTGGACGTATGATTCACAAAGAAAATGGAGCGTTGGAGAGCCAACAGTATGACCTGCATGGCCGTGCTATCAACTCGATTGATAGAAGCTATCTCAACGAGCTTCTCATTGGTGAACTTGAGAACATGGGAATCGAGGTGAAGTTCAATCACAAACTCAAGAAGCTGGACTTAAGTGGTGACCGCTGTGTTCTCCACTTTGAGAATGAGACTGTTGAACATGACTTGGTTGTCGGTGCCGACGGGGGCTTCTCCAAGGTCCGTTCTGAAATGCAAAAGTATGTGCGCATGGATTATTCGCAGGAATACGTGGACTGTGCTTACCTGGAACTCTCCATTGATGCTGGTCCAGAAAACTCTTACAAGCTGGACAAGAACCACTTACACATTTGGCCACGAGACAAGTTCATGCTGATCGCGTTGCCAAACTTGGATGGTTCATTTACATCGACTTTTTTCGCTCCATGGGAGCTCATGGAGTCTCTGGACGAGGACAACAAGGTCTTGGAGTTTTTTGACACTCATTTTGAGGATGCCGTGGACCTTATTTCCAAGGAGAGGCTTGTGTATGCCTTCAGAAATCACCCCAAAGGAAAGCTAATGAGCGTTAAATGCAGTACTTATCACTACCAGGATAAGGTGGTCATTGTTGGCGATGCTGCACATGCAATGGTTCCGTTCTATGGTCAAGGGATGAACTGTGGGTTCGAGGATGTGTTTGAGCTCCTGTCAACCCTGGATAAGAACAATGGCGATATTGGTGCAAGCCTGACACAGTACAGCGAGGACAGGCGTAAGGACCTCATGGCCATCATCGATCTGGCACTGGAAAACTACAGGGAGATGTCTTACAAGGTCACTTCGAAACTGTTTCTGTTCAGAAAGTCCATAGACTTTCTGTTGACGAGGGTGATGAAGGACGGGTGGCTACCTCTTTACACAATGGTGTCATTCCGCAGCGACATTCGGTACAGCGAGGCTGTGAGTCGCAAGGAGAGACAAGAAAAGGTGCTAGGCTGGTTAGTGAATGGCGGACTGGGTCTGGTGGCCACAGGTGCGTATGCTCTCTATCGCTGGTGGAGTCGCCAGCCATGATGATGAGTTATGCCGTCTCCGACGGTCCTCCGACGGAAGGTTTTGTCAATATTAATACTATTGAATTTGTTCAGCTAGTCTTTCAAAATTATATTCTTCATCGAGGTAAAAAAAAAAAAAAAAAAAAAAAAAAAAAAAAAGCGTTCATAGAAGTGGCATAAAAGTGGCATAATTAATTATGCCGGCGCAGGCAATTGTAAATAATTAGCTACCATGTTCACTGAATACTGACGCGTGGGTAGCTGGTACCCTATTGTATCCCTGAAGGACTCCACATGGCACCAGTCCTTGGAAAGTGGGCTAGGGCAGCTCTCTGATTGGCCAGTTTGTGGATCAGTGGGTTGCTTGAAAGTAGGGTAACTATAAGCAGTTTAGACAAACCCAACGAAGCCCAACCAAACCAAACCAAACCAAACTAAAGCAGTATCCAAGGGCACACACACATTGACACAGCTGCGCGTGCTTGAAATGTCTGAACAAACACCAATTTCTTCCAGCGACAGCATCGCTGATGCGCATGAAGAGCCGGTAGTCACTGCGGGAGGCGAGAACATCGGCCAGCACCGCATGGTTGTTGAAGGTGTGCAACGCCAACAAGACAGCCTGCCAATTGAGCTACCAAAGCCGCTCAGCAAACTTGAGCAGACCATGGAGCTACGCGACAAACTGGAAGCACTCATCAGAAGAACCTCCCAGAGCAAGAAGAACTGTGAGAAGCTTGAACACGACAACCGGTATCTGCAGGAGTATGTTGGCAACCTGATGAACAGTGGCGAATTCCTATCTAAGAAGTTGTGAAGGACACATGCACTTCCCTTCCATCTCTTTGTCTAGATCTGTGCTGAGGTACTTTTTTTTTTCCCTATTCCCCCTGAGTTCACGTTTGTGTTCTTCCCACAATTGTTTGATATTTTCCCCATCCCATTTTAGAACCTTCACTTGTTACCTTCCTCCTTCAAGCACGTCTATTGCAGTACCAAATGTGTTCTGGAAGAGCCTCTGGAAACACCGCTTTTTCTCCCAGTCTGGTCCATTCCGTTTTTGACGAGAACACTCCACATCACCCCGATACTCCTTCTCCCCAGCACTTGCAGGCGAAAAATGTCATACCACTGTCCCCAAATGGTTCTATAGGGGTTTCGTCTCTTAGGACGAGAAGTAGTGCTCCCTTCATTGCCAATCCCAACACTCCTCATGCTCCGGACATCAAGGTTTTGGTAGCTCGGATGTTGAAAAATGATTTCCGTCATTTTAGCTGCAAGAGCCCAGCTCCAATGGACCAGGCTGGTTTATCTGTAAAGGGCGCGACGGCATTCGGCAACCCATCTTACTCAGGTTATGGCGAAGTCAGTGACGAGTATAACAAGCCAAAGTCATCGCTGGAGATGGTTGACAAAGAACTGAACGCTGGGAACGTTGCTGTGACGGAACAACCTGCGACTCTGTTTCCAACCTCTGGGCTATATGGAACCAGCCTGCTCAGAGACACTACGTCCATTTACAGCCAGAACGAACAGGAGCCCATCAAAATGGACGATGACCCAAGGACAAGTTTCTTGAACCCCTATAAACCATTTCTCACCGTGCCCCCATTGAGACTTGGCCGTCCCTTGGCACGCGCTGGGACTCCGTTAGACCTATCATGTGTTGAAAAACGATCATGTGCTGCTGGACCTCTCTACGATGATACCTGTGGGGAGGCAGAAGCCGAAGAGGCTCGCGATAGACTGAAACTCTTTTCTTTGCTAGAGTGTGAGATGAACCTGGATGAAGAAACTGACCAACACTTGTACGGTTTGGATTTGGCACCACCACCTGGAAAGAGGGAAGATAATTGTTCCGCTGGTGACAAGACTCTGTTTGGAGGTTTGTTTAACTGGTTATTTGGTACCACTGATTCGGAGAAGGGGGAGGAGGAGGATTACAAGAAGCTGCATCCTTGGTACAGAATATTGAATGACATTGACAATACGGCGAGCGATGAAGAGTTTGCAGAGCGTGGCTCCCATCGAAGCAATGTCAGTATGCTTCCAACCAATTTTGTTCATCCTGTTGACACGGGAGATAAGCATGTCACTAGCTATGTCTCGTCCAAGGTCTGAATGGTATCTGCACTTTTATAGTTTGAAGTTATGGATCTGATGAGAATTTGGTGAAGATGGCTTGGGCTTGGGGCTTGGGCCATGATGATGTAATCCGATGCCCCGTATAGTTTGGGCGAAACAAACAAGACACACAAAACAAAATAAAACAAAAATAAAAACAAAAACAACGCCGATCCCCCCGCACCCCTGACGTCTAATTCCGATAGTTTCTCTTTCAAAGCTTGGAGATTACAACGATGGGCATTGCGTGTACTTTTTGCAAGAAGAGGAAGCGGAAGTGCGACGGCGAGAACCCCTGCTCAATTTGCCTGAGGTACAATAGGAACGGCAAGTGTGAGTACTTGCTTGACCAGGACAAGCGAAAGCACAAGTACGACTCCACGTATGTCGACTACCTGGAGATGAAGGTGGACCTGCTCCAGCAGCTAGCCGACGAACTCATCAGAGATGACCTGGCGAAGGCTGAGGTTATTGACTGCGAGCTCGTGAGAGAGCGCAGGGCTTACAACCAGCCCGCCAGCGGGTCGGAGGAGGAGCACAGCAGTGCCAAGAAGAACAACGGCAATAACTCGGAGAGGCTGCTGAGAGAGCTGGCCAATGACGTGGCTGTCGACGAGTTTGTGTCCACCAAGTGGAGGGTTCGCCAGGATTCGAGGGGCCACACCGAGTTTTACGGGCCTATTTCGTGGCGACAGCAAGTTCTTGAGACAATCAACGACCAGGAAGAAGAGGATGCAAGAGATCTGTCATCCACACAGATCGAGAAGCTGGTGGAACTTGTCTGGAAATCGAGGGATTTCAGAGAGGTGCTGATCTCAAACTTTGCCAGCCATTTTGGACGGTTCTTTTACACATCGGAGCTGTGTCTGGACGAGATACGCACGTGGGAATTCCCCAACCAGGATATTTCCAAGCAGCTGCTGCTGTGTGCCGTGTTTTGCTACGGGTCTGTCTTCAGACCGGTCCATAAGAACTTGTCCGCCTTCTTTGTCAGGGAGTGTGAGACAATGGTGCTCAAGGCGGGCACAAACTTGAACGAGTACTATCTACAGGCAATGTTGATTCTGTCCTGCTACCAAATGGGAATGGGCTGCGACTCGAACTCGTGGGCCTACGATGCCATGGTGTCCTCAATGTCCCAGTACTTGAAGCTTGATCGTATTCCACAGAAGGATGCATCGTCCAAGTCCAACGCCCTGTTTTGGAGCGTCATTCTGCAGGACAGAGTGCTTACCAGTGTGCTTGGCCGTGGCTGCAGAATCCAATTCTTCAGAATCACCTCACCTTACTTCAAGCCCATAATACCCAACCAGGAAAACGAGTCGTATCTGACAGAAGTTTCTTTTGCTTTCCACTCCAAGCTATGGTTCATTCATGACCGGTACCTGTCTCAGATCTACTCATTCAAGGCGGATCATTTGCACAACTCTCACAAGCTCACTCTCATGAATGAGGGGATTGAATCGCTCAAGAAATTCCAGGACTCTATTCCCGAGTTGTTGAAGTTGCATCCATCAACAAAAGATTCCCGCGTTTTGATTCTTCATTTGTCATATTCAGCTGTTGTCCTGTTGCTTCACCGAGCTTATCTGACACAAATCCCGCTCAAGGTCATTCAGATTATCAATGAGCATTGCGAGATATCAGCAAACATCATCTGGAGATTGTTGGAGGCACCGGATGCCAACATTCCATACTTCATTTCCTATCTCATCCTCACATGCGCCACGTTTGATTTATTTCTTTTGACTAACAAAGATGAATCGATCAAGACAAAGTCTTTGAATAGATTGAATGTGTTCATCGATGGTTTGGCCAAGTTTGGTCAGTTCTGGAAACGCTGTCACAAGGACATCAAAGTCCTTGATGAGTTAGCAACAAGATGGAACCTCGATTTGCCATTCCTGAAGAAGTCTTCCATCAATATCTCCATGGACAGATTCGTCTACACCAATGACCTTAATGATGACACCTACTATAACAGGTTCTTTGACCAGTTTATCCCTGCAGACATGGCTCCTTTCGGTGAGAACGAAATTACAAGCCCAGACAATAGTATACCCCAAGGATACTCTTTTTTCACGACTTCCATCAGTCCATCAAGTACCAACTGAGAGTGAGAGACTACTTTTTTTTTTTTTTTTTTTGTGGAGAAAAGAAATTATTGCATCAATATTCATCATCTAATGCTTGCCCATAATTCACACCAGATAGTGCTTGGTTCTCTAAATCGTTTGGCTTGCAACCTTCATCGGCGGACTTTGTAAATGTGATATCATCCATTGCAGGGAACTTGGGTATCGCTCTGTATTCCGTGTCAGACGCAAACGCATCATATGCTGCAGAATCAGCAGCAGCATTTTGTTCATAGCTCCCAATTGCAATGCCTTCACCATTAAAACCATCATTTCCATTATTATCGTACTCGGCTCCCGATCCATACTGTCCGATGATTGACTCAAGTCCAGAATGCTGAGCAGGAGCATTGGGAGAGTCAAAATTTTGCTTCAACTCCTCAAGGCAGGGGAATTGGCTCTCCCAATCTTGGAAGAACTTGTCCATATCCTTGAAAGTCTCAAAGAACTGTGCTGAGTCAACGAAGAAAGATTTGCCGGGAGTAACTAGCTCCTTTGGACTTGCAGTTGATCCCTCTGTATCTTCAGAGAACCCGATACTCATGGATCCAAGCTGCTGCTGCTGTTCTAGTTGAGTCTTCTCCGCAAAAGAACTCTGGGACCTTGGTTGATTAACCGTGAAGGGCACATGCAACTTGATCGAGACCCTTGTTAAATTGTTCAGCGCCTCTTGCGATGACTTGAAGCTTTTGGAGGTTTTCAAAAGAAGTGTTTTCACAACCTCAAGGTATCCCTTAAGCCTAAACAGAGTGGCATTGGAAACCTTTGGGTCAGCTGTTGCTGTGGATAGTATAGCAATCAAAAGATGACCAACAGAGTAAATGAAGCTGATAAAGTAGAAAGGAAACTTGTTGACAAACGAATCATTGGCTCCAAGCTTTGCCAAGATCTCACCAGACTCAAAAATTGCCTTGATGATGGCTTTCTTTGTGCTGACGACATTTCCCGTTTTCTCGTTGAGGCAGATCTGGTTGAGCTTGAGGACACAAATCTGGTAGTTGAAGTGAAACACCAAAATGAAAAAGTCATTGAATGTTCCGTCTAATCTGGAGATGTTCAGCTGGGTGGGGACTGTGTCTCTCAGCTCCTCGAGGGTCTTCAAGCCCATACTCAACAGTTTGGCCTTGTTGTTGCTATCACCAATGTCGAATCTCACTGTGAAAATCTGGTCAGTGAAGCGATCGTAGATGTACCACAAGCGCGATGTGTAACTGAAGAGTAGCTCGGGCAAATGGTATATGTTGTCAATGTTGGTAACGACCTGATAGAATGGGGAAATGATCCTCTTGAAATGGATGACACAAGGGACTTGGAGCAGGGAGGTGATGATGCGATCCTGAAGGCATATCGCCCACAAGACACTCAAATTGAAAGGAGATTGCTTGGGCGCAAGATTTCCCTGAATCCTGGTATCGTAGGAGATGTGGAGGCCCATGTGCTGTGTCAGGGAGCATGCCATTGCGTTAAATAGGTATGACTGGGCGAGGTGACTCTGGGTCATTTCGTAGGACGACAGCAGACATATGCTCTCTATGAGGTGGATGTCAAGTTTTGACTTGGAGACAATGCTCATGAGTGAATCTCTGGCGAGGGAGATGAAGAATTTCTGGTGGGCATCCTTGGCGTTGTGCTCTGAGTAGCGGTTTCCGATGCCCAACACCACGTTGTAAAAAAGCTTCAATGTGGGGCTTCTGATCGTATTGTAGTCAATTGTCTCGAGGTTGGAGGTGAGCTTGATCAAGGCCGGCGAGTGGATGGCGTGGTTTGCCTTGAAGAGCTGGATGATGTAGAACTTGTAGTTCTCGTCGCGGATGACCAGTGTGTCACCGTTGACAAGCGATACCGGGGTGCTTGTGGGCGTGAGCCGGGTGATGGAGTCCGCATTGAGGAGGTTCTCCCGGAGCTCAGAGCTGAAAGGGTTGACGAACGCTTTCTGCGAGAAGGCGTCCTCGTTGACATCGCCATCGCCATCGCCATCGCCAATCTCCAGGTTCTGGGTGCCGCTAATCAGCAGCTCGATATCGTCAATGCCATCAGCCAACGGGTCTTCTGTCGCCGTCGCCGTCGCTGTTGCCTCCGCTGCTGCTGCTGCTTCATAGCCTTGGTCCAGGCCTTGCAACTTGGCCAGGAAGAGCGGTTGGAGGACAGGGTCCCCCTGGGTATACTTCTTGATGAAGGCCTCCAGCCTGGCAGCCTGTGCCTCAAGGGCGTCGGTGTAGTTGGTGTGGTACTTGCGGCGGCGTCTGTCGCTGTTCGGAAGCGTGTGGTCGTTGGGCATTTTGGAAGGAGTCTCTTGGCCAAAACCAGGCGATGGGAGCTTTGTGACAGTGTACAAAAACAAAGAGTTCAAGTGTGCAGAGCGCCAGGCGCAAAGTGAGCCAGCTTACATCACCTTTTTTTTTTTTTTTTTTTTTTTTTTTTTTTTTTTTTTTTTTTTTTTTTTTTT
>JAJMKO010000105.1:0-31933 GCA_030569275.1 [Candida] sanyiensis | reverse complement strand
GGGGGAGGGGTTGAACGTACTCTTGACTTGCCAGGCGAGAATAAGCGAGCCATTCGGCTGGATCGTAGGAAAAGAAGAGCTCATATTTCTTTTATTACAGAATGAGTGGTCTCTCTCTATCGATTTTGCTATAATGTAAACTCGAATTCTTTATCGCGAAACGTATTGTGCCCTGGTCCCAATCATAAAATTTTCTTTTTCCCAACTTTTGGGTTTGTTCAAGCTGTCGTCGACGTGTAAGTGGTCTTTTTGAGAGCAGGTTGGGCCTTTATAGATCTACGCAGGAATTCAATCTAAGGTCAAAAAGGTAATTTCAAAAAAAGGCTATACAAAGGAGAAGAACTATAAACAATGAAAAACATGAGAACTGCTTTTGCTTAGACAGCCAATGGGAACCCACCAGCCCAGGCGTAGACCTCATCCTTGATCTTCTTCAACTCGTCAGAGCTCTGAGCAACCTTGGCCTTGAAGTCCTTCAACTTGTTGGCCTCAGCTGGGAGCTCGGCCTGGACCTTCTTGGCGTAGTTGACGGCAAAGTCAATGTAGTGGACAATCTTGGTGAAGTCCTCCTCGCCGAGACCTCTGGTGGTCATGGCTGGGGCACCGATACGGATACCACCTGGGACAAGGGCACTCTTGTCACCTGGGATGGAGTTCTTGTTGAGGGCAACGTTGATTTGGTCACAGACAGACTCGATTCTGGCACCGTCAATGCCCTTGTCTCTCAACGAAACCAAAACCATGTGGGAGTCGGTACCACCAGACACCAGGGTGTAGCCGAGCTTCAAGAACTCAGACTCAAGGGCCTTGGCGTTCTTTAGGACCTGCTCTTGGTAGGCTCTGAACTCTGGGGTAGCAGCCTGCTTCAAAGCGGTGGCCAAGGCGGTGATGGTGTGGTTGTGTGGACCACCTTGGTGGCCTGGGAAGACGGAGAAGTTGATTGGGTTCTCCAAGTCGTACAAGATCTCCTTGCCAGTCTTTGGGTTGACGGATCTGACGCCTCTTCTGAAGAAGATCATGGCACCACGTGGGCCTCTGAGGGACTTGTGGGTGGTGGTGGTGACAATGTCGGCGTACTCGAATGGCGATGGGATGACGCCAGCAGCAATCAAACCAGAGATGTGGGCCATGTCGACAACGAGGTAGGCACCAACCTTGTCGGCAATCTCTCTCATTCTCTTGTAGTCAATCAAACGGCAGTAGGCAGAGGTACCGGCAACCAAAACCTTAGGTCTAAAGAGGACGGCATTCTTCTCCAAAGTGTCGTAGTCAATGATGCCAGTCTCCAGGTCAACTCTGTAAGGCATGGTCTCAAAGTAGGTGGAGACGGCAGAGATCTTTCTCGTGTCGGTCTGGTAGCCGTGGGACAAGTGGCCACCGTGTGGCAAGTCGAGACCCATCAGTCTCTCGTGTGGCTTCATGATGGCCTGGTAGACTTGCAAGTTGGCTGGGGAGCCAGACAAGGTCTGGACATTGACGCCCCACTTGTCAGAGGTCAGGTTGAAAGCCTGGAGGGCTCTGGCCTGACATAGAAGCTCGATACGGTCAATGTGCTCGTTACCACCGTAGTAACGGGCGCCTGGGTAGCCCTCGGAGTACTTGTTGGACATTGGGGTTCCCAAGGCGTCAAAGACAGCGGTGGAGGTGAAGTTCTCGGAGGCAATGAGCACGATGGAGTGACGTTGTCTCTCAATCTCATCCTTGATGATGGCCTCGACCTCTGGGTCGGTGTCCTTGAGGTGGCCCTCGACAAGGGTTCTGTGGGATTCTGGCAAGGCGTATGGCATTGTTGCTACTGCGGTTGGGGGATTGGGGGATTGAGTTGTTGGCTGGGGAGGGGAAGGCTGGTGATGTTCGCCGTTTGTTTTTTTTAAGTGGAATCGGGGCTTCTTTTATACGAGTTTTTTTTTTTGACTTCGGGAAAATTGCCAATTTGTCGAAAAAAAGAAAGAAAAGAGTCACATGGCAAAATAAAAAGCTGAATTAAAAGGGGAACCAGTCTGTTCAGCAGAGTCAACTGTACAAGCCCCCCGAATCCATGATAAAATGACGTTAGTGGTCATTGAAAAATTATCCAGTTTAAGCAGCGTAAAGTTGTAATCTTCTGAATCTGGCCACCCCTGCCAAATCGCCAATCATTGATGTCCCACTTTGCCAAACGGCACCAGACCCTCATTTTTTTTATGTGTCAAATTTACAGCAAGTACAGCTTCTTGGTATTCTTGACAGGTCATAGAGACATTCGTGTCCAATTGGGAAAAAAAACATTACATACTGTCGGTGAGCTACTTTTGGTAGCCTAGCTCAGCCAGGGACTCCTTAATAGCGTTGAAGGCAATGTCAATGTGGTGCAACGAGTCGTCGAGGGCAGAGATACCCATGTGGCCAACTCTAAAGTACTTGTCCTTGATGTCCTTGTGGATACCACCGGCAACAACAACGCCCTTCTTGAAGATGGCACCGGTCAATTGTGGACCGGTGATACCTTCTGGGAAGTAGACGGCAGTCAGACCCGAGGCCCTGACCTCCTCCTTGACAGGCACCAACTTCAAGCCCAGCTCATTTTGGAGACGGGACTTGAACGTGTCCGAGACGGCCTTGTTCTTGGCGAATCTGGCGTCGACACCACCTTCGACAATCTCCTCCAAAGAAGCCTTCAAGGCATTGACCGATTGGATGGCCGGGGTGGCGAAGTAGGAAGGCTTGCCAGCCTCATAGTTTTGTAGAATTGGCAACCATCTCTTCAAAGAGGCAAAGTACGTCACGTCCTTTGGTCTGTTGAGGGCCTTGGCAATGGCACGCTCCGACAGGAAGCCGATGGAGAGACCAGCTGGGCAGCCAATGGCCTTTTGGGAGCCGGTCAGCACGTAGTCGAGCCCCCATTGCGAGAACTCAATGTCCTCGACGCCGACGGAGCAGACACCGTCCACAATGACCAGCGTTTCCGGCGAAACCTCGTGGGTCAACTTGGACAGGGTGGCAATGTCCTGGACAACAGCGGTCGAGGTGTCAACGTGGGTGATGGCAATGGCAGCGTACTTCTTGGCCTTGAGCTTGGCCTCAATCTCGGCCGTTGGCACAACGTCGCCCAATGGCGCCGTCAGCACGTCAACGTCGGCGCCGTAGACCCGGAGGGCGTCTGCAAAAGCGTCCGAGAAGAAGCCAGTTGACAGCAACAAAACGGACTCGCCCTCGCCAACAAGGTTGGACGCAGCAATGTCCCAGCCGAGGGTTCCCGAACCTGCAATGACGACGGCTTGGTCCTTGCTGTTGGTCGACTTGAACAGCACTCTCAGGTTCTGCAACGCAGATTGGAAGATGGCAATGAACTTTGGGTGGGTGTGGGACAACGATTGGATGGAGTTGGCCTCTCTGACCTTGTCAGAAACGGCAATTGGGCCAGGGATCAAAAGAACGCTCTCGTCGGACATACTCGAATATGCTCTCTTTGTTTGGAACGAGCGCAATATTGGAGCAGACGATCTTTTGTTGGTGGAATTCAACGCCTTAAATAAGAAATGGGGGACAAATCCCTTTCGACCGAGCATTTTTGGGCCAAAAAAACACAAAACTCCGCAACGGGAAATGATTACAGGGGGAATCTCGAAAGGAAGGACCGTGCCCTTTTATACACTTTTTTTCGACACGCTTTTTTTCTTGGATGGCCTCGTCTTGGTCACTTTGCTGGGCTTTGGAGCGTACTTCTCTTCGAGCCTGCTTATCAGCGAGTCCATGTCAGTTCTTTGCTTCTGTTGGATCAGCGCCCGCAGGTCGGCCATCGACTCGGCCTGCACCGAGAGCTCTTGCTTCGCCTTCTCTGCCTGGCGGGCCTCTTTCGCTGCAGCACGTTTCAACTTGCCGAACTGCGCCTTTCTTTGTTTCTTGTATTGCTCAAACAACGGGCTCGTTGCAATGACTCCCGCTCTGGTCAATTGCTCAACCCGGGCCCAGAGCCTCGACTCCTCCTCATCGGTGACTTCGGTGTGTGGGATGCTCTCAAACAAACGCAGGAAATCGCCCTGCGACTCAATCCAGCACTCAATGATATCTTCCTCCTCGTCGGCGCTGCCTTGGTAAACCTCCTTGTCCTTGGCAATGTTCTCCTCTGTGATGGAGTCCTTGACCTTCCTGAAGTACCCGAGCCAGTCAAAGTCAGACTCCGCACCGATGCTATCCAGCGATCCTGTCTCGTCATAACGTCTCTTTCTCTTCTCATCGCTGAGGACACTATGAGCGAACTGCACCTCTTCGAATTGTCTCTTGCTATCAGCTCTCTCATCGTCAGTGGCACGCGCAGATACCTTGTCCGGATGATGCTTCAGACATTGCTTGCGGTAGGCTTTTCTGATGTCGTCCACAGTGGCATCGTTTGGCACACCAAGTGTCTTGTAAGGATCAATGTCAAACGCAGGCATGATTGTGGGGAGGAAGTTGGCTAAAGCCAGTGTTTACAAGGAAGGCGATGTTTTTTTTTCCCCCGCGCGTTCCAGTCTTCTTTAATTTCCTTCTTCTTGTTTTTTTTTTGTTGAAATTAGGAACTAGGACGTGTCCCTCCGTGGGAACATCTGTCCGCCTGGGTTTGACACATATGCAGAAGAACACAGGCTGGTTCATTTGAGAAGGGAAAGGATTCAATGGATAACTCCAAACTTCAAAGAAAATAATCACCTGGCTGTGGCACCATGCATTCTATGTCAGACTAAAGGTGGGTGTCGGTGTGGGGCTCCGCTACTGTCATGAAGCCAAAGGTGTACTGCAGTTCAAAGTCTGCCTTCGAGTTCATGAGTGCGACGGGGCGAAAGACAACCTTGACGTAAAAAGAAGGCGCGCCACTCAATGGCTGTATATATCGACTGTGATCAGGCATGGAATTTTGATTGGAAAGAGACAATTTTTCTTTTTACAGGTTTACAGTTTCGAGTTCCACCCATGGGGCAATTTCATACATCAAAAATCGAAAGATTTCCTTTCTTCTAGTGTTCCACCATTTGAGTACAGTTATTCAGATATACTTGGCCGACCCTCCCTCGTTGCAATCAAAATATGGCAATTCATATCCCTGAAGACTTGAACGAGAACAACGTTGCCTTGAAAGCACACGAGGAGTTTCTCCACTACAGAGATGAGATTGCTCACCTTCTGGGAGACATGGCCGGTGCGGTCGACGTTTTCGTTGACCAAGCTGGCACAGTCACTTTGCGACACACTGACGCCAAGTACGACGCGAACTTGAGTATGAACACCCCGGCAATCAAGGCCAATATGGGTGTTGATACCTGGTTGCCCACGCAATTCTCGTCGGTCAGCCAGCCGGACGATGAGGAGTTTGCTGTCAAGAGGCGTGTTGATGGAGAAGGGTACGAGGGATTTGATGGGAAGGAGCTGCTGAAGCACATATATGCACTGGCAGAGCGGCCATTGCCAACCACCGACTAAAGGTATTACCAGTACTGATGATATGTAGCTGTGAGCCTCATACAAAGTCCATAGTCGTCTAGCTCTGCAAGCAAACCGCGCTCCTCATGCAAGGGAGACAAAAATCGAAACGCAAACGAATTATCAAACAATTGGTTATTCACTGCTAGAAGTGGGTGAAGGCACATTATTACACTCTCGAACCAACTCATCAGTTTCAGAGGGCACCTAGCTGCAAATCCAGAAGATCTGTATGTCGTCAAGGCATTGTAGAATGAACCATGATAGAAATTCACCTCTTGACAGTGCCGAGGTCCGACTGGGATAAACTCGAAGATGAGCTCTGCAGCTGCATTTTCCACGAACCAGAGAAAACGCGGTTTTGGATGGCCAGCACTGGTTTGAGTTAGGTCTGAGTCTAGTAACGCTGCCCATTTGGCAACTTCATATCACCAAAGCAGACTGCATTGTCTTGTTTTGCATGTCTGTTGTTTCTGTGATGGAAAGAGTTCCTGAAAAAAAAAAAAAAAACAAAAAACAAAAAAAAAAAAAAGGATTAGTGTCAAAAAATTTTCTAACCTCGTCAAAAGTGACAGAAGCTAGCAGAAGATTGAGAGCATGGTCAGGATCAAGACGAAGAAGGGCAACTCCGCTGCGAATGCTCCACTCGAGTCAAAGCTGACAAAGCTCGTCATCCGCATGCTCGCAGAACAAACGGAGGCCAATATCAAGAAGAACCCCGATGCTGATGAGATGGCCAACACTGCGCTGGCGAAAGACCTCAAGAGCTACGACGCGCTCGTTTACTGCCAGCAGAAGGACCTTTCTTTACAAAGACAAAAGAAAGTGGCGCTGGAGAAGGCGATAGACTGCGTTTTGAGAGACCTGCGTGCTGACGAGGCGGAGCGACTAGAGGACCTGATGGGCGATGATGGCATGGACGGCGGCGGGCTGGACGACAGCGACTTTGACGGCGTCAACGTCGATGAGCTGATGGACGCTGTCGACAACAATGCCTTGAACAAGCAGGCCACCGCGCTTTGGAACTTCAGCAAAACCGAGCCGGCGGCAGTTGAGAGCGAGGCAAAAGAGACGGAGGCAAAGGAGATTGTTGAACAAGTTGACGGTTCCTCCGTTGAGAAGAAGTCCAAAAAGAGATCAAAGGATTCCAGCAAGGCCTCTTCAAAGAGACAAAAGGGTATGTCTGCTCCATTTTCTTTCTGCTATCTGATACTAACAAACCCCAGTAGACAAGGACAGAAGCCCCCCAACATCCTCGTTATCTGAACTCGGCGGCATGGACGACGTGATTACACAGCTGATGGAGATTGTCGGCATGCCAATTCTGCACCCGGAGATTTACAAGACCACCGGTGTTGAGCCTCCAAGAGGCGTCCTCTTGCATGGTCCTCCCGGCTGCGGTAAGACGACCATTGCCAACGCGCTCGCAGGGGACTTGAAAGTGCCCTTCATCAACATCTCTGCGCCTTCCGTGGTCAGTGGTATGTCTGGTGAGAGCGAGAAGAAGATCAGGGAGCTGTTTGATGAGGCCAAACTGCTGGCCCCTTGCATCATCTTCTTTGACGAGATTGACGCCATCACGCCAAAGAGAGAAGGTGCCCAAAGAGAGATGGAGAGAAGAATCGTGGCGCAGATGCTCACTTCTATTGACGAGCTGAGTTTGGACAAGACTGGGGGCAACCCAGTTATCATTATCGGTGCCACCAACAGACCTGACTCGCTCGACCCAGCCTTGAGAAGAGCAGGTAGATTCGACAGAGAAATCTGTCTAAACGTGCCCAATGAGGCCTCCAGATTGCATATCTTGAAGAAAATGACACAGAGCTTGAAGATTGACGGTGAGCTCGACTTCAACAGACTCGCCAAGGCGACGCCGGGCTACGTTGGTGCAGATTTGAAAGCACTGACCGCTGCAGCAGGTATTTGCGCCATCAAGCGAATCTTCTCCTCGCTCGCTGACGGGGAGCAAGAAGCGATGCCAACGGACCTCTCTCTGTCAACCATTCAAAAATTCCTCATCCAGTACCCGAACCCCTTGACAGCTGAACAACTGGAGCCACTCGCCATCACATATCCGGACTTTCTCACTGCGTTGCCCACAATCCAGCCAACTGCAAAAAGAGAAGGATTTGCGACGGTGCCAGACGTCACATGGGAGAATGTCGGCGCGCTCACAAACATCAGAATCGAGCTCAACATGGCGATTGTCCAACCAATCAGGAACCCCGGTGTTTACGAAAGAGTCGGTATCCATGCGCCTGCCGGTGTGCTGATGTGGGGTCCGCCAGGTTGTGGTAAGACGCTACTGGCAAAGGCCGTCGCCAACGAATCCAGAGCCAACTTCATCAGCATCAAAGGTCCTGAGCTGTTGAACAAGTACGTTGGTGAATCGGAGAAGGCCATCAGACAGGTCTTCACCCGTGCCCGTGCCTCGGTGCCATGCGTCATCTTCTTTGACGAGTTGGATGCGCTGGTGCCTAGAAGAGATACCTCTTTGTCAGAGTCGTCCAGTCGTGTTGTCAACACCTTGCTGACAGAGTTGGATGGGTTGAATGACAGAAAGGGCATCTTTGTCATTGGTGCCACCAACAGACCAGACATGATTGATCCAGCCATGCTGAGACCGGGAAGACTGGATAAGACGTTGTTCATTGAGCTGCCTACAGCGAACGAGAGATTGGAAATCATGAAGACTGTGATCAGGATTAACAAGACGCCCTTGGCGTCCGACGTCGAACTCTCGGCCATTGCCCACGATGAGAGATGCAGAAACTTCTCCGGTGCTGACTTGTCCTCCTTGATCAGAGAGGCTGGTGTCATTGCCTTGAAGAAGAAGTTCTTCCACTCATCCAAGATTGAAGATGAGGACATGATGGACGAAGACCATCCATCCGAAGAGATTATGGTCACTGGTGCCGACTTTGAACAAGCTCTCAACTGCGTCAAGCCGTCTGTGAATGACAGAGACCGTGCCAAATATGACCGCCTGAACAAGAAGATGGGTTGGTCCCTCGCTTCTGACCAAACTAACGACACGAGCAAGTCAGAGGAGTGAAAAAAAGAGAGAGTACATAGAATATTAATAATACAACTGACTTCTATCTATGCTTGCCCCCTTCTGGCAACAACTTTTCTCACCCTTGAAACCTTGTCAAACTCCGAAGTCTGATCAAAAGTGATGAATGGCATGTCGTTCCCAAAGTGGTTGGTGATTTGACGAGAGATGAGCTCCCAGATTGGCGTCTCCGTGCTGCCTCTGATGAGCACATAATCATAATCATCAGGTTTGGACACGTCTTCTGACGGAGGAATATGAAGATTGATCAGCGATTCCTTCTCGTTGACAGAGTGAATCAAGGCCAGACTCTTGAACACAAGGTCTGTCGGCGCCAATTTCGATAACTCCTGGGCGTCAATCAGTGGGATATGAGACCCATGAGCCCTGGCAGTCAAGGAGGACAGCTTCTTCTTGGGGACTGTGTGAAGTGCACAGACGGTTCCGGTGATGGCATCTGCAAGGTCCTCCACCGCCAACCCATTGACATTCAATACCGAGATTGCCCTCACACCAACCTCACCGTAGCTCACTTGCAATGGGGCCTCAAACACCAGTGGTTTGCTGAAGTCAAAGTTCAAATCATCAACCTTATGGAAATAAGAGAGGATCCTGAAGAGACGAAGCTGAGCACCGGAATACTTGACCGAGCCATCGCTGAAGTTGAGGTAGTTTCCCAGCACAGGAAGGAAGTCAATAGTCGAGTCAATGTTGAGTTCTTGTAGCGATTGCTCCATAGCCTGATTCTTCGTTCCTGGATTGAGGTAAATGAGATGCGTTGGTCTCAACTTCTCAATCAGTTCTTTGGTCAATGTCAAGCCGTAGCCGTTGATCCAGCCCGGGGTGTTGATGAGCAAGGTTTCATTCTTGAGGAGTCCATCCGAGTTGTAACTCTTGATCAGATCGTTGATGAGAAGGCCGTATCTCCTTGGCTGGTCCTTTGGGGAGGTGTACCCGATGTAATGATTAATGCTGTGGCCAGCTGAGGTCAATGAAAGGTGGTTGCCGAAAAGATTTGCCGTGAGTTTGTGCAGAGAGATGGAGTCAGGCTTTGAGAACTCTGCCTGACCAGGATCAAGGTCCATAACGTTTATGGGCGTGGAGTAGCCCGATCTATCCTGTTCCACTTCGTTTGTGAAGTTCTGCAGAAGAAGCTTCAACAATGTTGACTTTCCTGAGTTCTTGCTGCCAATGATGAGGACCCTGAGCGATTGCTGTTGCTCTTTGAAAAGATGCGTCAGCTTCTCAACTTCGGGAAGCCACTTCTTGTAGTCGATGACGTTGACAGAGTCGGTCAGTTGCATGACTGGGGAGAAGGAGTGCTCGGTGAACCGTTTGTCAAAGCCATTCAACTTTGATATCTCAAACTCATTCAAGCTGCCATTGTTCCAGAACAGGTTCTTGAAGATTGGTGCAATGTTCCCGACATTCTCCAACCCTGTTCGCAGGTCGATGAGCTTGATCACAGACTTGTACTCAGGGGTGAAGAACTGTTGGTTCTGCTCGGTGACAATGTCATTGACCTTGGTTCTGTCAACGACTTGTGTTGCCTGAATGAGAGGCACTGCGTTCGACCCCGGGTTCAGGAACTCCATGAGCGTGTCATCGGCATGGTATATCACGTTGTTGACCAACACAGCTCCTCTTTGGACTTGCAGCCTGAACTGACCCTTCAGTATCAGGTTCTGGCCCATTTTGAGACCGAAGATGGCGTGGTCAGGGCCGAAAATCACATTTTCGCCCGTCGCTTTGAAGTTTGAAACGATATATCTTGATTTCTCAGTGGATGGAGTGATGCAGACCGGCTCTGGAGTTGGCTGGTAGGATGGCATTGGTTCATTTTCATCCTCATCCGAGGTGTTGGCATCGTAACCGGGGAGTGATTCGCTCTGCAGCACTTCAAATGCTGTGGCAATTTATGGTTAGCGATGAACTGGGAAACAGACACAACTTGGCCCAACAATACATACCACTTCTGGACATGGCTGGATAGCTAAGGGGTAAACCCACAGTGGTTTTCGTTTTGTTTTGTTATATCATTCCCCAAGCGAGATGGGATAAAATCTGGAAATTTTCGAGACACAACACGTGACAAGTCACGTGGTGGCACTTCACAACCAATCAAAGCACCCCATTTTTCCCATCACATTGGTCTTTCCTCTTTCAAAAAAAAAAAACCGAACGATGAAAAATTACTAACAAACCATCCACTACACAGATCACCAACACAAGAAAAAGATGGCTGAACTACACACTGTTGGCTTCGACGCCCGTTTCCCAAACCAAAACCAAACCAAGCACTGCTGGCAATCATACGTTGATTACCACAAGTGTATCAACGCCAAGGGTCAGGACTTTGAGCCATGCCAAACTTTCTTCAAGACTTACTCCGCCTTGTGCCCAGTTGAGTGGATTGAGAGATGGGACGCTCAAAGAGAGGCTGGTAAGTTCGCTGGTGACTTGAAATAAGCATTTTTAATGGAAGGAGAGAGAGAGAGGGAGAGAGGGAGAGAGAGAACGTTATGAAGGTCATGAATTAGAGTGGTTTGTTGATTATTTATAGTGTGCCCTCAAAAGGGCACGCCCGTTTTATACATTTCATTATTCTAAGCGAGGCAGGACCATGTTGTCTAAACTTGTAGAGAAACTCATTGTTGCCCCCTCAGGTACCACTCTCGCTTTGGTTGCTAGATGTGCCAATTCTTGGGTCGTGCAATGAAATTTGAGTTGTGACTGAGAGAGCATTGAGCAACTACGCAAAGCAAGAATGAATACACTCTCTTCTTTTCGATATGTATTCCCTTGTCAATGCTGTTTTTTTTTTTCTCTCCTTCTTCTCAGGCTGTCACATAAAGTCCTCCTCAGGATCGTACATTCTTCGCTTGTTGCTGCTCTTCTCCAGCTCTGCAGGATCATTGAAGATATCATCGTAGAGGGTCTCCCTGGCCTTCTTCATCTCCAAGCCCTTCTTCTTTTCCTCTTCCTCGATTCTCCGTTGCTCTCGCTGCTGGGCCACTTGCTGCTGCACTGCTTCCAGGTCGCGGGCATTGCGGGCGGCGACCAGGTGGTTCCTCCCGACAATCTCCTCCCTCGTCTTCTTGAGCCTGTTGACGATCGAGTTGTCTCGGAACTGGATGTGGATCTTCCTGACCTTTTTCGGGTTCTTGAAACTGACCTCACCGACAGCCATGCCTTGGTTCTTCTTCAGGTTGCTCCACGGCGTGTAGATGATGGTCACATTGTCCCGCTTGTTGCCCTGAATAGAGTTCGCCTTGGTCAGCTGGGCGCAGTCTGTCAGAAGACCCTCGGGTATCGCCTCCCAACGCTCGCCAGGCTGCAGACGGAGGTAGACGTGGGCACTCGACAGGTTGTCAGCGTGGAACCACACGTCCTCGGCAAAACCGTACTTGATCAGGTCCTCGTTCTCATTCTTGTCCTTGCCCATGTAAATGAAGCGCGGGTTTCCTTGAAAGGAATGGTCAGAGCCAATGGACTGGAAGTAGTAGACCATTACAATCGAAAGTCTGGCCCAAAATGTGTACATTACAAGGTTTTTTTTTTTTTTTTTTTCTCCCATAGAGAAAAATAAGGGTCTCCCCCCAGTACAGGTAAACTTCTGTTACATTCCCCTGTTTTCACACTAGTACATTCTATGCGTCAACCTCCTCACCGTTTTCAAAGGCAATGGCTCTTTCCACCAGCTTGAGATGGTCCTTCATTCTCTGGTTGTCCGGGTGGAAGCACAAGCCTCTCTCAAACTCAACCTTAGCCTCCTCGAACCTGCCCAGGTTCAACAGACAAATGGCCTTTCTGAGAAAGTTATCCGGCGTCAGCACCTGGGTGCCAATCAGTAGGTCCGCATCTTGTAGGGCCTCCATGTACTGCTGGTTCAGAAGGTATGCGTCGCAACGAATTTGCAAGATGGCGTTCAGCTCCTGGAGCTGGACGCCAAAGGCCTCCCAGCGCGCTCTTCTCCCAGCCATGTCAATAGCCAGGGAAAGCTGTTTGATGGCATCCGGGAGCCTTTGCTGTTTCAGCGACTCGACGCCCGACGTGATGAGCTTCTTAATCATAGGCGTCAGCTGCGCCGACGGCTCTGGCGATTGGGGCACGTCTGTGGTGATGCTGGCGAGGTCCCTCGTCAGTCTGTTGATGTCGGCAAGCGAGATCTGCAAAAGAGTGTCCGTGGACTCTGAGGAAAGCAGCTTAGTGGCTGGGTCGTAACTGAGTGGGAGAGCCATATTGCTTTGTATTTTTAAACTCGACTACCACTTTTTTTTTGGTTTAACCCTTTTCTAATCTCTGCTTTCGTGGCATCTTTTTGGCGTCGTGAGGTTCAGGCAAAAAAAAAAAAAACACCAAAAAAAAAAGGTGCAAAAACGTCCATTTTCGGTAATTCCTCGATCTGGGGGGCAGATCGAAAAGGGAGGTCGTTGGTACGCTGGTTTCAACAAAATCAAACCTGAAGCCACACGTTCGCAAACTTCAGCTCTCGTTCGCAATTGATGCCTTCCTATTCTTTGTCTTCCACTCAGCCTTGATGAGTTCAATTGTGACAGCTGAGCTGCACTTTCATTGTTTCACCCAGCGAGGAACCAAAAACAAAACAGCAAGCAATCTCGATAATACTCTACACGAGTTGGATATAAAAAAAAGGTTGTAACAGTGTATTCAAAAGAGTGCCTCGTTACACAGGGGAGGGTAGGCATGGAACAAGCAAGGGGAGAAGAATCTTTTTTCATAAACTCTTTACAAGTCAGCATCATCCTCATCAGGCAATGGCAAAGCAGTGGCAGCGTCCATCTCTTGTTGGTATTGTTGCATCAAAGCGGCGTCAACCTGGACTTCTGGTGGAGCCAAGGCTGGAGCAGCAACAAACTCCAATTGTGGGTTACCAACCAACTTTCTGGCCAACCACAAGAATGGCTTCTCAAAGTTGTAGTTGGACTTGGCAGAAATGTCATAGTACTGCAAGTTCTTCTTTCTGTGGAAGGTGATGGTCTTGGCCTTGACCTTTCTCTCCTTAACATCGACCTTGTTACCACAAAGGACAATTGGGATGTTCTCACAGACCCTGACCAGGTCTCTGTGCCAGTTTGGAACATTCTTGTAGGTGATTCTGGCAGTGACATCAAACATAATGATACCACATTGACCATTGATGTAGTAGCCATCTCTCAAACCACCGAACTTTTCTTGACCAGCGGTATCCCAGACATCGAACTTGATCTCACCGTAGTTGGTGAAGAAGCCCAATGGATGCACCTCGACACCAAGGGTGGCAATGTACTTCTTCTCGAACTCACCAGTCAAGTGACGCTTGACGAAAGTGGTCTTACCGGTACCACCGTCACCGACAAGAACTAGTTTGAAAGTTGGAACTTCAGCAGCCATTTTTTTTTGGAATTGTTATGGATGGTTGGTGTTGATTTTGAGGAAGTTTTGTTTTGAATTTTTTGATTTTTGATTTTGATTTTTTTTTTTTTTTTTTTGCCATCGAAAAATTTTCAAAAGTCGAGAGAATATGCCAGTAACCATGGCAATTGGTCAACAAACAAAAAAGAAAACAGACACGTGACTACCACTGTCAATCGACATTTTGAGTACGATCCTTTTATTGCGAGCAATTGAAGAGGTGTAACACGTTCCAGAGCTCGGGGTGTTAATCTTTAGGTCACATATGCACCACCTCATTTGTTGTGCCCGTATCAGTGAACAATTGAGGGCAGGACAATTTGGTCAAGTTTTGCTTTTGGATCGAACGCTATAAAACCAGACTTTATGGAAGCCTGAGGAGGCCAAAAGTGACCCGATAAGTAGTGAGCTTACTTCATCTGATGAATCCTCTGGACTGGACACACTTAGTTACTAGAAAAAAAATATGGACCCTCCCGTATTAGGTGCTGGGACCTGACGCTAACAAAGATTCAGTGGTTAGTGGGTCACAGAGCACTTTCGCTGGAGGCGCGGGAAGACCTTGCAATGTTGGCGGGGGTGGAATGGACTTCTCAGCAATGATTTTATAGAAGTCTGTTCTGGAGGAAACTAAGCCTGTGGATCCTGGGATGCCCTTGTAAAGATCAATTTTGGGCTGCGAGCCGGTATCTGGGAAGATATCCTGTTCTTTGGCCACACTCTCGTAGTGGTCGCAAAGCAACTTGACATGGTTCCGCCCAGTCAAGTGGTTCTTGCGGACCGAGGCCGCGTCTGGCGTGAGATAAACTGGTTGAAATAAGTGTTAGTAGGCTGCCCCCTTTTCCGAGATTCAAGAAGAAAAAGTGGTGGGAGTTTGATCCCCATTCCATACGTTTGCAATAGTCACAGTAGAATCTACCCATTGAAAGTGGCCTCCCCTCACAGAACGCCGCAATAAGTGACAACTCTGAGCTTAGACCCAATTGTCCAATGAACGCAGGCTTTTTTCATTCTCCTTACCCGGCGCGAAATTTCGCGATTCCCACCACGGAGAAAAAAATCATCAACGTTTTGGACACGGGAATTGGGTAAAACACCTTTCCACAACCAACCCGAAAAGAAAGCCACACGTTGCAGCAATGTTCAGAGCTATCGCCACCACCTCCGTCAGATCTGCCGCCAGAGCCTTCTCCGCTGCCCCAGCCCGTGCCAACGCTGTCCAGGACTTGTACATCAGGGAGCTCAAGGCGTTCAAGCCAACGCCAATCGCTGGCCAGGATGCCGAGTCTGCCACCAGACCATGGAACACCCCAGTTGCTCCAAAGGCCCCAGCTCCAGAGGTTGACGCTGCTCAATTGGCCGAGTACGAGTCCGCTGAGGTTGAGGTTGAGACTGCCACCGCTGGCGAGGAGCAAGTTGCCGAGGAGTGGTTTGTCTTGGAGGAGCCAGAGGACAACCACCACTAAAAAAGCAACAAGAAGCGATGATTGTGGCGAAGAGTGCTGGTGATGAGGGGAGGTAGAACACGTATGGGTTTTTTGACGTTATTACACATATTCATGATTAGACGAATTATTCCATTGTTTGGTATGGAGTATCAATGTACAATTGGATTTTACCCCTGGAGGACGAGGCTGTCCGATATAAAGTAGATCAAGAAGACGGGTACTACGATGGTTAGATACCCCCCTTTTTTTTTCCACGTTTGAAGCGAAGGGTACGCGTTAAGTATCAGGAAACAGCTCCTTTATTGGGGATAAGATCTAATATCCTGAGAAGGGATGGTTTGTCATAAAATTTTCTTCATCTTGGTTCTGTTCATCACAGGAGAAGGATCGTGGACATCGGCATTTCGTGGTACAAAGTTCAAAAAGAGTGGATGGGAAAAGAGTCGGCATTGTTCTGGCCGGGGAGTACACCAACTTTGGACTTGTGAGTTGCAGGCGAGCCCAGTCAATAGAAATGAATGAATTATTCGCTTGATGTCTCGTGGAACTGCCGCTACCTTAGCCATGGATCGCGGAGCAACGTCTGGCGTTTTCATACGGTGGTTGGCTTCTCATGCACGTCAGCCAGGAGGCTCTTCTCTGCGCTGGCGGCCTCCTCGTCGTCTTCCTCGGCAGGGCACGCTCTGAGCTTGACAATGTAGAACAGGGTCGATGCAATCATGACGAGGAAGACAATGCTGAGAAGGAAGATGGGCAGCAGCAGGGCAAGGATGGTGGCAGTCGTGTGAGCATAGGGCTGGTGTGGGAGCAGCATAATACGCGGGACGGGGCTGTTTGTGTCTGGCGGGTATCTTCAAGTTGAGTTGTGCAGCAGTGAATAGGCCTCCAGTGTTGCTGTTATGGGTGGCGTTGGTGTTTTAAAAGGTTGCGTGTCAAAATGGGGCAAGCGTTTAGGCCCATCAACTCGTTCAGCTGTCAAAATTCGAGGTTGGTTCGTTTGACAAGTGTCGGATCAAGTGGAGCCGGCGTCCAGTCGAAATGGAAGAAAATTGACACAGTCACAGTAAAACTCTGGCAAAACAGCGACAACTATTGACCAAATCGAAGATTGTGATAACCAGGGTCCAGGAGCAACTCTTTCGACTTTTCGGAGCGAATATCACTTGGTTTGTACTTTTTTTTTGCCTTTTCTTTTTTTTTGAGGGTGTTTCCGTGTTTGCCTTTTTTTTTTTTTTTTTTTTTTTTTTCCCCTTGTCATGCGCGTAATTAGGCAAACCTGCATAAAAGTGCGCGATAGGGCCACTACTTTCTCCCTTTCCAATCGGCACCACCGCCAACTCCAGTTTGTTTTTAAAAAGATGAGGGATATTTCTGTCGTAGGAGCCAACCGTTCAACTTTTATTTCGGCACCCAATGTGCTCCTTGTACAGTCTCTTTGATCACTAAAAAGTGTTCTTGAGCTTCGTACTCTGCAGAACGAGCACTACAACAGATTTCCTCCTGCAATTATTTGGTACCGGTTCCATCCATTCACAGATCGAGGCAATTTTTTTTTTTGCCTTCGTTCAGTCCAGCTGGGGAGCTTTAATGGCTCCAGCTTCCCCGATGTTCATGCCTTGTGCCTGATATTGCATTAATGGATTGCATCGGAAGGGTTTGCCTTGATACCCGGACCGCCGTACATGCGTGCGCTCGGTCAGCAATATGGTTCTAAAGGAACTTGGGCCCAGTCGCGCCCCTTCTTGTCAGGTCAACCTCGTCTTCCATCGCACTCCTGGGCTCGTAGACTTTGAACTGCAGTAGACCTTTGGCTTCATGACTGTAGCGGGGAGCCACCACACACCACACCCAACTCAAGTCTGACAGCCACAGCCAGATGCTTATTTGGTGTTATCCTTGGGTCTTTCCCTTTTCAAATGCACAGACTGACAATTGAGATGATTATGGAGTATAAGTCTAATTTGCCAAAAAGATCATCCCGGGGGAAAGATGGCAATAACGCAAAAAGGGGATTCTGAGAATCCGACTCTATAGTCTTTAAGAGCGCTGGCTCAAAAAAGAGCTGTCCTCTCGGAACAAATCTCCGCAATCAGCAAAACTTTCCGGCGCCACAGAAAAAAACCTAATCGGGAAATATGCCCGAATCAAGAAGAGCGTCATGAAGGGTGGGTGCCACTCACCCTGAAGATTCCCATATCAAAATGGCCCTTGCTCTAACTTATCAATTAGACCATTGCAAACCACGAGCCAACGGAGACAGGACCAAATGCCATTCACCACAGAGATCACCTTGCCAAACGCCACGAAGTACGCACAGCCAACTGGTCTGTTCATCAATAACGAATGGATTGCCTCCTCATCCAACGAGACAATCAAGGCAATCAACCCAGCTGACCAAAAGCCAATAACCGCTTTCCAATCAGCTAATGAGAAGGACGTCGATGTAGCTGTCGCTGCTGCACGCGAGGCCTTTGAATCCACCTGGAGAACAACCTCTGCTGTCGACAGGGCCGACCTCTTTTACAAACTGACGGCACTTGTGGAGAGGGACGCCGACATCATTGCAGCAATCGATGCGCTGGACGCAGGAAAGCCACTCGAATTCAATGCTAAGGGCGATGTCGAGCAGGTTATCGACATTACCAGATACTATGCGGGCTACGCGGACAAAATCAGGGGCTCCTACACGCAGTTGAACCCCAACAAGTTTGCCATTGAGAAGCACTGCCCCTACGGCGTTGTCGCATTGATTGTGCCATGGAACTATCCAATTGCGATGGCCAGCTGGAAGTTGCAAGGTGCCCTCGTTGCAGGAAACACCATTGTCATCAAACCTAGCGAGGAAACCTCTTTGTCCCTGCTATACTTTACCCAGTTGATCAAGGAAGCTGGCTTCCCTCCAGGGGTCGTCAATGTTGTCACCGGTTACGGGAAGACCGCAGGCGCAGCCCTGGCGAAGCACACTGATGTCGACAAGATTGGTTTCACGGGATCCACCGCCACTGGTCAGATAATTCAGCAATTGGCGACCTCCAATTTGAAAGCGGTCTCGCTTGAGTGCGGTGGCAAGTCGCCCTCTGTTGTATTTGCTGACGCCAACATTGACGAAGCTGTTAGGTGGACATCTCACGGTATCTTCTACAACTCGGGTCAGAACTGCACTGCCAACTCCAGGATCTTTGTCGAGGAGTCCATCTGGGATGAGTTCCTGACAAAGTTCAAGCAATATGCCTTGAAGAAGTACGTTATTGGTGACCCGTTCAATGACAATATCACACTGGGACCACTTATCAACCAATCACAATACGACAAAGTCACGGGATACATTTCCCACGCTGAGAAAGTTGAGAAGTTGGACAAGTTGTTTGGTGACAAGGAGATCCCCTCCACTGTATCAAAGGACGGCTTTTGGGTTCAGCCACATATCTTCATCGATGTCCCAGAGACGTCCAAGCTCTACCAGGAGGAGATCTTTGGACCAGTTGGTGTCATCACCAAGTTCAACGGCTTTGCTGATGCCCTGAAGAAGGCCAACAACACCATCTACGGTCTCGGTGGCTCTGTCTTTTCCAAAGACATTAAGAAGGCCCACAAGTTTGCAGATGGAATCAGAGCTGGTGTTGTCATGATTAACTCGAGTAACGATGAGGACATTAGAGGCGCTTTTGGTGGCTTCAAGATGAGTGGTATCGGCAGAGAGCTGGGCCTTGCCGGTGTCGAAACCTACCTGCAATTGAAGACGGTCTACGTCAACCTGGAGGACGATGAGTTATTACCAAAATTGTAAGAAAAAAACAACAACATTGCAGTTACTCTTTATACCCATGTAGCTACAACCATGCCCTTTTTTAAACCCCAATCATGTCATGCATTATAACGTAATCATTAATCAGTCAGAAGCTTACTTCTTGTTAGACTCTTGGGCCTTCTCAAACTCCTCCTTGAAGTTGTCAGCGTTCTCCTTGCTACCGAATCTAATGGCCAAGGTTTGAGCCTCTGGCTCACCTTCGGAGATATCAGCAGTAACGTTGTAAACCCAGGATCTGTCAGAACCAACGTTTGGCTTCAAAGTGTACTCTGGGGCGATGAAGTGGTTGGCACAGATCTTCAAGGTCTTGTCTCTTCTCATGAGAAGTCTGACCTTCTTGGTTTGCTTGTGCTGTAGGAACTTGACGTCGCCGGTACCTCTCTCCTTCCACTCCTTGGTGTCAGCGTGGAACTTGAACAACTTGGCACGGGTCTTGAACAAAACCTCCTCTTCCTCCTCGTTGGTCTTGACCTCAACCTTGTCTAGCTTGACCAATGGCTCAAAGTGGACATCGGCCTCCTCCTCGGCAGCCTTGTCGTCGTCATCCTCCTTAGCCTCTTCCTTCTTCTCCTCCTTCTCCTCTGGCTTCTCCTCCTTCTTCTTCGAGGCGCCACCAAACATGGCAAAGACATCGGCGGTTGGTGGCTTGGCGTCGGCAGCTGGGGCAGCTGGGGCAGCTTCTGACTTAACTTCCACAGGCTTGGACTCGTCGGACATTGTGTGGATAAGGGGCTATCTGTGGTTGATAAAGAAACGAGTCAAGTCAAAACAAAAACAAATCGACAATTTTTTTTTTCTTCTTCAAAAGGTTTTGATCTTGGCTTCAGGGGCTTTCGCTTCACGTGATAAGATGACATAATCATACGTCGTTCGCTGATTCGCGGCTTTTGGTCCTTTTTGACGTCTCTCCTCTTTTTTCGTTGCCTCTTTACAACAACTTTCACCGACAGTTCCATCCCAGTTGACAACTTTCTCAAACTAGGAAGCTATCCCTGGCGAACTGGGAATAACAGAGCAATCAATATTGAGACCTGAAATATTTTTTCATAACAGTTGTCGAAACTTGACCACAGCGTACACTGCACTAATTACAGCAAACCAGCATCTCCTTATCAGCAGCATCACATCGGCGAACAACCATGGGCGATAAACTGGTGAAAGACTACAGCATCAACCAGGCGGGCTCAAGTTGGCAGCGCCCGCGCAGAAAGTCATCTTTGGAGGACTTTGACCCTCTGTCGCAAGCCGAGCTCTACTATGGCCCTCAGACTGACCCGGCCAAGCTACCAAGGTCGTCTCGTTTCAACAAGACAAGAACAATGAGCTTTGTTGACAACACAAGTCTTTTGAAACGCGAGTTGGGAAAAGAGATCAAGTCGTCTTTAAGGAGACGTGGCTCGCAGGACGAAACCGGCCTGGGACTGGGCAACAGGGGCCAGAGATACTTTATTAGTGACGTTGACGCCACTTTGAAGGATCTTCTCGAGAGCGAGGACACGGATGACAACTTTCAGATCACGATCGAGGATACGGGTCCAAAAGTGCTGAAGCTGGGCACAATGAACTCCAATGGCTACAACCAGAAGGACATCAGAGGCACATACATGCTTTCCAATCTGCTACAAGAACTTACCATTGCAAAACGCTTTGGTCGCAATCAGATGATCCTGGACGAGGCACGCCTGAACGAGAACCCTGTGGATAGACTCTCCCGTTTGATTTCCACCCAGTTCTGGAAGAACCTGACCAGAAAGTTGGATGCCAATAGCATTGCTTTGTTCGCTACGGACACCAAGATTGTCTCGAATCCAAGGATCTACGTGCCATTTGATTGCAAGGACCAATATGAATTCTTCCTTGGAATCTCAAAGGATAAGCCAGATCTGCATCTGGAAGTGGAATTCCTCCCTGAGGACATCACCCCCGAGTACGTGAAATCCATCAATACCAAGCCAGGTTTGCTCGCCCTAGCGATGGAGAAATTGCACGATCCAACAAGCGGGGAAGAGACTTTGGTTTCATACCCCTACGTGGTTCCAGGTGGCCGTTTCAATGAGCTCTATGGCTGGGATTCGTACATGGAGTCGCTGGGTCTCTTGATCAATGGCAAAACAGAGCTGGCTCGTGGTATGATTGAGCATTTTATCTTTGAGATTGACCACTATGGCAAGATTTTAAATGCCAACAGGTCCTACTACTTATCTCGTTCGCAACCACCTTTCCTCACTGACATGGCCTTGAAAACTTTTGAGAAAATGGGTGGTGAGCGTAACGAAGAGGCGTTGGATCTGCTGAAGAGAGCCACCAAGAGCGCCATCAAGGAGTATTACAACGTTTGGATGGCGAAGCCACGCTATGACGAAGATACCTGTCTGTCCTCATATCATCCAGATGGTGTTGGTATTCCTCCAGAAACCGAGCCAAGCCACTTTGACAGTGTGTTGGGCCCATACGCCTTGAAGTACGATATCAGCATTGAGGAGTTTAGAGACAAGTACAACAATGGAGAGATTACGGAGCCGGCGTTGGACGACTACTTCACGCACGACCGTGCAGTGAGAGAAAGTGGCCATGACACCAGTTACCGCCTCGAAGGTATTTGTGCCAACCTGCTCACCATTGACTTGAACTCTTTGTTGTACAAGTACGAGGTAGACATTGCCAACATCATTGAGACCTACTTCAACAATGAATTCACCTCTCACGACGGTGTTGCACAAAAGGCTTCTGAATGGACGGCCAAGGCCCAATTGAGAAAGGAGAGGATCAACAAGTATCTGTGGAACGAGGAGAAAGGGTGCTTCTTTGACTATAACATCAAGCTGAGGTTGCAATCGCAATACGAGTCAGCCACCTGCTTCTGGGCACTGTGGGCTGGCCTCGCCACCATGGAGCAGGCTGAACGCCTGTCCAAGACTCTGGAGCTGTTCGAGGAGCTCGGTGGTTTGGCCTCAGGAACAGAGAAGTCCAGAGGCGAGATTTCGTTGGATCGTCCTTCAAGACAGTGGGACTACCCATATGGATGGGCTCCACAGCAGATCCTTGCTTGGGTTGGGTTCTCCAACTATGGATACCCTGGTATCACCAGAAGATTGGCGTACCGTTGGCTGTACCTGATGACGAAGGCCTTTGTTGATTACAACGGCATTGTCGTGGAGAAGTACGATGTGACGAGGGCCACTGACCCGCACCGTGTCGATGCTGAATATGGCAACCAGGGCTCTGACTTCAAAGGCGTCGCGACGGAGGGCTTTGGATGGGTCAATGCCTCATACATTGTTGGGCTGACATTCCTGGGTAACCACGCCAGAAGGGCCCTGGGGACGTGCACGCCCCCGGAGGTGTTTTTCAAGAGTTTGCGGAACAATGATGAGAGAGCGGAGTACTGCCTGGATCCGATTGATCCCAACACTTTTACTGTTTGAGAATGTATAGTTATCTTTTTTGATGTGTCTGGATTGCCGTATCGGCGCGGAATATGCGTGCTTACGCACCTACAGTCTGGGATCTGTGGTTCCCTGCCGCACAGTTTTGATATTTCAACGGGACATTATGCCCAGGCCCCTAACAAAAAAAAAAAAGGGCAATTTTGGACGGATCAGATGCACGCCAGTCGAGAGAGCCCAATGCAATGTCATGCCCAAAGCAGGTACCGGGGAAATCTTTAAAGAACGATTAATCCGCAGGTCGAGTATCACTAGTCAGTCCCTAAATTTCGAATTTAGACTGCTTCAACCCCTGAAGTCAAGTGGGTCCCAATTTGAGGATCACCCAACCGCTCCGTTAGAGTACTCTCGCGTTTTATTCCCAATACAACTTGCAAGGCGTATCACCGACCGCAGTTCCGGGTCTTGTCATGCCGACCAATGTTGACTGTAAGATTAAGCGATGTACGTGCCTTAAAATTGTTTCCATAACGTTTCGATTTTTCGCCATTTTCGCGCGATTTTTCACTGATGCCACGTTGTCCTGGTTATTTCCATTGTTTGTTTTTGTTTGTTTTTTCTATTTTTTTTTTTTTTTTGTTTACGATCGATATAAGAAAACGTGCAGTGGGCTAGCTACTATTGGGAAAATTGAGTAATGACGAGACAAGAACTGCTGTTTGTCAAGAGGAAGAGTGTGTGGGCATTGGGTTTCGCACTGGGTGAATGGAATGTTAAGACCTTGCTCTACAAGGGGTTGCTGTAGTCATTTCTAGAATCATTGGCACATTTGGTCTGATACCAACATTAAAAAAAGAAAAAAAAAGAAACAATGTGGTTTATTATTGGTTGTGGAATCATGATATGAGTTGGTGCTGTAAAAAAGCTTGGGAAAATGCGAGCATGAATTTGCAGATTTTTGGGTATGAAAGTATGAGTGTAATTTTAACCACAGGCCCAGTAATAGCAATGACCTCAAATTGTGATTCCGAGAATGATTGTGTATTGATGGCCCTTCTCAACATCGGGTCCGTAGTTGTTGAGGCTGTAGTTGGGATTGGGCTTCTTTCTTGGGGAGGGGGAGGGGGGGGGGGAGGTTTCGAGTCCCAACAGGATCCACCTCCAGATCAATGGGTCAAATGGGTCTGATCGGCGACGCGCTCATTTAGAAAGGAGCCTGTCAAGCTTCGTTTCAACTGCAGTAGCCAGCCCCTGCTATTAGAGAATATGTGTGCTTGTGACGCAGCGAGCAGCATTTAGGGGTAGGGGCAATTTTGTGAGTGACAGCCATCCGCAGATGGCTGGCTGCAACTAAATTGCATTGAAAGGAACTTGCTGATACGAGGGGCAGCAAACGCTTTGGAAGAAGAGATAGAACATGTTTTGCTTAACTCTAGCAACTAAGATGTAACTCAAGTAGCTTCAAATACCTCGGCATGGACCGACCAGATCAGTGGTTTTGGGCCTCCTGTTGTTCAGCTTTCTCAACCGAATCGGGTTACTGCCTTCTCAAAGGGGGCACTCCCGGTGCATGAGCTTTTTGCCAAAACGCGCGAATCTGGCCGAATTCGGCACATCTGAGAATAAAGTAGCGTCATTGCACGTTTACAGTTCCCGCGTGCGTCGATCTTGTGATAGGTCTGGATTTGGGTATAAATGCTCCCCCAGCTGCACATTCGTCTTTGTTGATAGTCGTTATACACATACGCGAGATCTGTGGCGGGTTTTATTTGTTTTTCGCACTGATCGCATAATGCTCGCATCGCTACTCACTGCGGCACTCGCGCTGACACAGGCCATTGCTGCGCCAATTCAGTCGGAAGGTGGCGTCCAATTTCAAAGAAGAGGCACCTCCTTCTATGACACACAGAAGCTGAGGGGTGTCAACCTCGGTGGATGGTTTGTGCTTGAACCTTTTATCTCGCCATCGCTCTTTGAGGCTTGGGGCACCGACGACAGATGGATTCCAGTTGATGAATACTCCTACACGAAGGCCCTCGGTAAGGAGGAGGCCAAGAGAAGATTGCAGAAGCACTGGTCCACCTGGATCACGGAGCAGGACTTTGCCAACATGAAGGCTGCGGGTCTGAATATGGTGCGTATCCCGATTGGTTACTGGGCTTTTGACTTGAAGAATGATGACCCATACGTGCAGGGCCAGGAGGCGTACCTTGACCAAGCTTTGGAGTGGGCCAGAACTTATGGATTGAAGGTTTGGGTTGACTTACACGGAGCTGCCGGCTCGCAGAATGGCTTTGACAACTCTGGTTTGAGAGACCAGTATGGCTTCTTGCAGTCGGACAATATGTCGTTGACCTTGACCGTCTTGCAGAAAATCTTTGACAAGTATGGCCAGCAGTCTTATGAGGATGTCATTATCGGCATTGAGCTGATCAATGAGCCATTGTCCCCAGCCCTTGGTGCTGCCAATGTCGACAACTTTACCAAGTGGGCGTACAGCAACCTGAGATCTGTCTCCAACAACTTTGCCATTGTGCAAGATGGCTTCACTGCAGCACACTATTTTGACAACAAGCTGACCGCGGACCAAGGCTTTTGGAACGTGGTTATCGACCACCACCACTACCAGGTGTTTTCACAAGGCGAGTTGCAACGCAGCATTGACCAACGCATTGAAACCGTGTGTACATGGGGCAAGCAGCACAAGTCTGAGTCGTTGTTGAACATTGGCGGTGAGTGGTCTGCTGCGCTGACAGATTGCCAAAAGTGGCTGAACGGTGTCGGCCGCGGTGCCCGCTACGACGGTGGCTATCAGTCCACCTGGATTGGCAGCTGCCAAGGCGTGCAGGACATCGGTACCTGGTCTCAGCAGAAAAAGCAGGACACGAGACGTTTCATTGAGGCGCAGATGGATGCCTTCGACCAAGGTGCCGGCTGGATCTTCTGGACGTGGAAGACGGAGAATTCGTTGGAGTGGGACTTCCAGAGACTGACTTCTGCGGGTCTGTTCCCAAGCCCATTGACCGACAGACAGTTCCCTAACCAGTGCTGGTATTGAGAGTAGATTTGGTATTTGTACAGTAGCGTGGGTGGGCACGAGGGCTCGTGGCTAGGTTATATACAATTTAATGGAAAGGTATCACTGGAAACCAGTAGTAGTTGATCCAATGGGAGGGAAGTTATAAACGGGCAACGGGTAGTTGATCCGTTCCAGCTACGCTAGGCAAAAGCGGGTATTTCAACTGGCCAATATATTCGAAAGAAGAATTAAACAAGCTTTAATAAGCGATCGAAGAATCACGCTTAGAACAAGAAGGCAGCAGCGGCAGCAGCGGCAACAGCTGGCAAGCCGAGGGCAATCTGGTTACCAGAACCTGGCGATGGCACGAAAGTACGGGTGGTCGACGTCGAGGTGATTGGTGGCACTGGGGCAACTGGGGCAACGGTGCCGTTGCCGGTTGGGACCTTGGTGGTTGGCGCGACGGTGGTATGGGTCGTTGGCAATGGGCAGAAGGTGGTGTAAATGGTCTCAACACTGTCGATGGTTTTGGTAACGACGGTGACACCGGTGACGGTTGGAATAATTGTGCACTTGGTCTCCTCGCAGGAGGTGATGGTCAAAGTGGTGGTGCCGACATGGTTCTCAGTGGCGGTTGAGGTGGTGTTTTGGGCCAAGGCAGCAGCGGAGAGGGCAGTGGCGGCGACGAAGCGAGTGACGGAAACCATTTTTGAGCGAACGAATGGGGGTGAGATTTGGAGAAGGAAAAAGAAAGCTGGGTCAAATAAGTGGGTACTCTTCCCTGTTTTTATAGCAAAACAGAGTGGTCCTGTTTCTGAATCTACGCGTGACTCCACATTCTGTCTCATGCAGGCCAAAAACAAAAATCAATGCAGGGTTATTTTAAGCTGAAACCAGGATTGAGGGTGCCTATAAGGGAAAGACACTATAGCTTGGCACATGATGGGTGGCAACGAAGGTCTGAGACTTTGGCCCAAGGAATGCACTGTTGTCTTGTGATGTGATTGCTCCGAGGAGCATCCCCCTTTATTTTTTTTTTTAGCGTTGGTTGATCAACCTCCGCTGCCGACGTTGATTGCCCCTGGTTATTTCTGGATACTGTCAGCGCAACGGCGGGTTTTTTTTTTCTTTTCTCCTCTTTTTTTTTAGAGTTATCCGATGCCTGCATTGACCTGCATTGCGAGTAATTTTAGCTATGGACAGCGGACGGCATTTGCTCATGAGCTCAGTGCGGGTTGTTCTTCCGGGGCAAATAATTAAACCAAACCATTCTATGGCACGTTTTCCTGCATAGTGAGTTTGGTATTTCATGCATTATTCTTGATTGCTGTTTTACTAGTGAGACATGTTTGCAGACAGAAAAAAAAAAAGATGTTGTAACAACGTCGAGCAGAGGAATTCGGCACTATTTATAGGCAGGCCCTTTAAAGGGCAATCCGTTGCGAGATATTGCAACGAGTCAAGGGCCAGGGGGGTGTCTCAAACTAGGTCTACGCCACTTGTAACACGATAATCCTTGCGTTGCGCTCTCTCTATAGCTTGACCAACATGTAGACGTTCAGCACCGAGATGAACAGCCAGATCAAGAAGCCCAAAATGGAGGTGAACCAATTGTTCGACATGTCGATAAACTCCTCCTCACCGGTTTCGGTATTCACAGTGTTCGTGGCCACTTTCATGTACTTGGTTCTCGAGGTGAAGTAGATCAGAGGCGCGGTGAGGAACGGCAGCAGCACTGACAAGATCACCTGCGAGATGTTGAGCGCCTGAGAGATACCAGATCTGCCAATCGCCAGACTGACACCCAAGCATGGAATGATGGAGATAAGTCGGGTGACGATTCTGCGCTTCCATGGCTTGATATTCCATTGCAAATGGCCCTCAGAGACAATCTGCCCGGCAATTGTGCACACAATACCAGCCGAGGCGCCAGAAAATAGCAGTGCCAACATGAAGATGGTGCCCGCGATCGGTGCCACTTGTTTCGACAGCAGCGCGTGGATGGTGAACAAGTCAGCGTCAGTGGCGGCCTCAGTCCCGTACAAGGAGGCAGCGGACACAATCAGGATGGCAGAGTTGACAAAGAGGGCAAACGTGAAGAGCGAGATGGCGAGCTCGATAATGGAGTACTTCATCGCATACTTGACGGCATGGATCGTGGGTCTGTAGGCAAAATATGCGTCCTCCTGGTCCTCATCCTCCGGGATGCTGTGGTAGCCGTGGTCGACGTCATACTCGCGCAAACGCGGCTGCACTAGTCCTGAGCCCAGGAACAAGGAGTGTGGCATGACAGTGGCACCCAAAATACCGACTGCGTTGAGCAGGTTACCCCCTTTGAAGATGGTCTTGGAAGGAGCATAGCCCCTGAAGAGCTCCCTCGCGCTGACTGGCGGCATGAACCCCAGCTGGACAGCGAAGCAGACCACGACACCCAGCACCAGCAACGCGACCGAGTACTCAAACATGCGCACAAACTTGATCGAAGAACCTGGTCTATAAGCCATCATAACCATGAACACGTCCACGATGGTGATGGCGACACCGGCAGCCAACGGGATTCTCAACAGCACGTTGAGTGCGATGGCTGAGCCGAGCACCTCGGCGATATCGGTCGCAATGATGGCAATCTCCGCCAACAGCCAAATGATGAGGTTGAGCCAGCGTGGCAGGAACTGTCTGCAGGCACGCGAGAGGTCCAGACCAGTGACCGATCCCAGTTTGATGCACAGACTTTGCAGGAAGATGGCAAAGATGTTTGACAGGAGGATGATGAAGAGCAGCGCGAATTTGGAGGAGGCACCGGCAGTCACGTCGGTCGAGTAGTTACCCGGGTCCATGTACGCGACGGAGACCATTAGCCCCGGGCCAACAAACTTGAGGTACTTCTTGAGCACTTGGACGACCTTGCTGTCATCAGGGTTGTACGCCAGCAGGCCCTTGCCGTTCTTCTGTTTGGTGGCTGCTGCGCCCGCAGCGACGTCGATTGAAGGAGCCGAGAGCTCGCGCGTGATGAGCTCGAGTGGGTAGATCTCTTTGGAGCTGCTGTTCATCGCTTCTTCTCGAACTGCTGTCATCATGTGCTTGGAAGCAGGGGAGGGGCAACTTCCGTTAGTTTAAGTACTTTTTTTTTTTTTTTTTGTGAGAAGGGCTGGGGTCCTAAAAAATAAAAACAATCAGAGAGGCACAGAGCCTGTCGCTCGGAATGCGGCCCCGAGCTAATATTAATTTGCCCAAAGAGAGCGTGGGGGGGGAGCTATAGACTTGAGCAATGCCTGGTAGTGTTGGTAGAACTTTCAGCCTTCGCCTTGAGTAATTTGCCCCAGGCGGGGGGACAGAAACTCCCCAATGCAGGCCGGGTTCAGGCACTTTTTCTGTTCTTTTGAGAACTCGTTCCAATCAACGACGGTGTCCAAATTGGGAATAGGGGGTTGTGCAAATAGGAACAGGAGACTAGCACCTGCAATCATTTTGAGTTTCGGGCGAGAATGTGGAAGGGTGTCCATTCCAGCCTTGCAAGGGCACATTCGTACCAACGCCGGTCTTTTGTTGCGAACAGCCACGGTCAATGGCATTAAAAAGAACAACCGATATGATGGATGGCTCTCGTTAGCTCTGCCTACAATTGTGTCCCGAATGCGATGCTGTGCTATTTTTTTTTTCTTTCTTCTTTTCACTCCTGTTTAGTGGCAGCCTCGTCCGGGGTCTTCTTGTACGCCCTGTTGAAACTCCACTTGACCAGGATCCACGCCATGTGCCAGGGTCTCAGGTCGGGCCAGAGCAGATCCAACATCTCGACTGCGACGCCCTCGGAGCAGGTCTGCCACAGCATAAAGTCGCTGAGTCGGTGGACACCGGAAGTGCGCACCAACAGGTCCAGCGCCGGTTGGCTGCCCGTGAACAGGTTCTGCTCCACCAGAGACTCGTCAATGGCCTCGACAGCCGCTTTGCTCTTGACAATGCGCCTCAGCGAATGCGTCATCTCGTGTCGCGACGTGTACGGGAAACAGACATTGAGGACGCACCGATCATTCGTCCTCGTCACACGCTCAGTCTCCTCGAGCACGGTGCGCACCTCCGCAGGCAGCAGGCTTCTGTCGCCCAGGACGTTGATCCGCACGCCGTAAGTCTCGCATAGCTCGCCTTGCTCCACCAGCTGCATGAAGCGCATCTTGGCCAGCTCCATCAGCCAGTTGACCTCGGCCTGTCCGCGCTTGAAGTTCTCGATGCTGAAGGCAAATACCGTCGCTGACCGCACGCCGCACTGGTAACAGAGCTCCAAGATGGCCGCCATCGACTCAAACCCGGCGCTGTGGCCCTCCGAGAGCTCAATGTTGTTGGTGCGTGCAAAGCGGCGGTTGCCGTCCATGATGAAGCCAACGTGTTGCGGCACGGGGCCCGTCCGCAAGGCATGGGCGAAAACGGACGCCGCGGCCGATTGAAGTTTGTCTGTAAAGGGAAGCGCCCAGGGCATTCTGTCTCTTTTTGCTTTGCGTGTTCTTTTCAATTCATTGACAGGGTTGATGTGTGTCCTTTGTTTTTTTTTTTTTTTTTTTTTTACCGAGACCCCCTCGACTCGCTGGCCCCACAAGTTCCTTGGTTCTACACTTCTTCAATCCAATGCATAATATCTACTCTATGTACATGGCCTTTTCTTCCTGCTCTACTTAGATCTTGTCACGATGGCCCTGGTGAGAAACTCCAGCGCGCTCTTGGCCTCGCTGCTAGGCAGACACGCGAGGTTCTCGAGCGCCTTCGCGCAGTACTCGTCCGCCAACGCCTTGGTCTTGCGCAAACCGTCGTGCTTCTCCACCTCGCGGACAGCAAACTCAACGTCGCCGTCGCCTTTGAACTTGCGCGCAATCACGTCGCCGAGTGCCCGGTTCTCCTTCCAGGCAAACAAAACAGGCGCCGTCGCGAGTCCCAACTTCAGGTCAGCCATGCCCGGTTTGCCCAGCTGCGACGAGGTGGCCGAGTAGTCGAGCACGTCGTCAATCAGTTGGAAGCACAGGCCAATGTTTCTGCCAAATTGGTAGCAGTTGTCAATGACATCTTCGCGGGCACCGCTCAAGATCGCCGCCGACCGCGCCGACTTGGACAACAGCGCCGCCGTCTTGAGATAGGTCTTGTGCGTGTAGTATTCAAAAGCGGCAGCGACCTGGTCATCGTGCGACAGTGACACCGGTGGTGGCACAGAGTACTCGTGGACAGCTGTGTCGATGGTGCCTGTTGGCTGCGGGATCTGCTTCGCTGCGTCAATCTCGTCCTCATTCGGCTGGAAAACGGTGTTCTTGAGCTGCATGAACTCGCCCTCGACGAGGTTGGCAATGGAGGTCGAGATGAGCTCAATCACCTCAGGGTTTCTCAATCGGGAGATGGAGACAGAGGCACGTCCCAGCAGGAAATCGCCGGCGAGGACGGCCATCTTGTTGTTGAACGCGACATTGCCCGTGGCGCGGCCCCTGCGGGTCTCAGAGTTGTCAATGACATCGTCGTGCAGCAGCGACGCCGTGTGGATCATCTCGACGATCTCTGCCAGGCGTCTCTGTTTGGGCAAGATGCCTCTCTTCTCGTCAAACTCAGGCAGCGATTCGTGGGGTTTCGTCAGCGGGTCCAGCACCAGAGGAGAGATGCCGTGCAGCACCTTGAGTGGCGACAAAGGTCCATTGGGGTCGGAGAGAATCGCACTCAACGATTTGGTGCCCTCATACACCGGCTGCTCAGGGATATCCAGCACATCGACTTTGATTCTGTCCCGTTGCTCCAATGGAATCGCGCTCAGCGCGCGCGACATGAGCAGGATGATCAGCGGACGCACCTTCTTCCCCTGTGACTCGAAGTAGTAGGCAGATATGCGGTTCAACGTTGGGTGGCCCGAGCCAATCAATGAACCAATGTTGGCTGCCAGTTGGGACATCTCGTGTGAAACGAGTCGGGCCGGGTCCTGGAGAATCGCCTTGGGGGTGACGAGGCGGGCCGCGTTGGAGATGGCTGAGGTCCACGAGGACGACGCGCGGGCAGCCCGTGCGGGGGCAGCAGCCTTGGAATGCGTAAAACGTTTGAGAGAAGCCCTGAGCATAGTTTGCTTTTTTTTGCTTTGGCTTTACCCGTGGCTTGTACAAAAGGAATACGCTCGAGGGTTTGGCCAAAACTTTCGAGTGCGCGCAGTCGCGAACAAAGGGGGGGGGGCTTTTGAAAAACGAAGGGGCTCAGACCGAAACACTCACAGCTGAACAAGTATTGTCCCCGGTGCCGACCAGTGTGTCTCCATTTATTACACAGGACTTCCAGTTCTCTCCGCAGCAGCGTTCAAGCGATTCCCCCGGGGACCTTGGCATCTGGGGGCCGTTGGGCGCGCGCATCCCCCCC
>JAJMKO010000104.1:0-32415 GCA_030569275.1 [Candida] sanyiensis | reverse complement strand
AAAAAAAAAAAAAAAGAAAAAAGAAAACAAAGTACACAAGAAGTGTGTTTGTGGCAAATATCAATACTCTATTTGCAAAAAAACAAAAAACAAAAAACAAAAACAAAAAAAACACCAATGAATGTCAGTGCTACTTTGAACGTGTTTCGACTACTGGTGGCTCCGCAATTATGCCTTCCACAACTCGCTGTGTCTTCTTTCGATAAGCTCCCTGTTCCACTGGCGTTTCCGCCGCCCCCGGAGTCGTCGTCGACGACCTCCTCTCCATCGCTCCCACCGAAGGCAGACATCAGGGCCATCGTGCTCGATAAGGACAACTGTTTCGCCAAGGCACACGATGATAAGGTCTGGCCCGCGTATGAGACCAAGTGGGCGGAGCTGAAGGCGCAGTATCCTGGTGCGCGACTGCTGGTTGTGTCCAACTCTGCCGGCACCAACGACGATGTGGGGCACCGACAGGCCGCGATCCTGGAAGAGAGAATGGGCGTGACAGTCCTGAGACACTCCACTAAGAAACCAGGATGCCACAGTGAGATAATGGATTATTTCTACAAACACACAGACGTTGAAGGACCGCATCACGTTGCTGTCGTTGGCGACAGATTGTTTACCGATGTGATGATGGCCAACACAATGGGAAGCTGGGGTGTCTGGATCAGCGACGGTGTCGAGCTAAGTCAAAGCCCAATCTGCAGGGCAGAAAGATGGCTTTATGCCAAACTCATGACCGAGAAGTAGAAAGTCAACGGATAATAATAATACAATGAATTATGCAAAAAAAAAGAATATTGGTTCGGTGAATTCAGTACCTCTTTTAAATCAAAACAAAAAAATGCGAATAATCTATTAGTCGTTACCATGAAAATCTCTTAAATCCCTAATCTTTGAATCCTTCCCATTCGCCAGCAGTCTTCTCCCCGACTTGCTCCTCTGGCTGCTCTTCTTGCTCCTCCTCCTCATTCTCGTCAGCATCCTCTGTCCTTATCTTCTTTCTTGGTCTCTCCTCATCTTCTGGTGGAGGCACAAACCATGGGATCTTTCCCCTGTTGAAGTCGTTGATCACATGCTTGGCAATACTTTGCTCATCTGGCTCACCGCCCTTCAGCAGTCTACCTTGCTTTCTGGCCAAAATTTCGATAAACTCAGTGGCATCGGTCCAGCCCTTGATCTCATACGTTCTCTCCAAGTGCGTTCTTTGGCATCTCTTCAGAATACCCGGGATGTACTGCTCAGCGTGGTTGACATGTTCCACTCTGACGACACCTCTGAACAAAATGTCCTCCTCGGAGTCCTTGGACGATGGGGGAACAATTCCGGGGCAGTCAATCAAAAAGATTCTCTTCATCAGAGTAATGTACTGCCAGACCTTGGTCTCACCTGGAATAGGGGCAACGGTGCAAACCTTCTTCTTTCTCAATGTGTTGATGATACTGGACTTTCCAGTGTTTGGGTAGCCAATGAAACCGACAGAAATCTGCTTACGGTCCGAGTGCAGCGAGGAAAACTGACGTAGCAGTTGAATCAAAGAACCCTTACCGAAGGAATTGGTGATGGACGCGTGGAATGCAATCGTTGGATGGAACTTGGATAGATGCTTGACCCAAGCAGCCTGGTAGTAAAAACTGTTAGTAATGGTGTCTCACAAAATTGTTGACTTCTGATGCTTCCGGTTTGTCTGATCAATGACGATTTGCTTGAGCCAAAAAATGAAGAGCAGCGCGGGTTTCAGTTCTATACATGTCAGAGTCTTTACTAAGAACATCTCCTATGGGGATTTCTGCAACAAGGCAGCGAAGAGTTCAACTCATAAGACTTTCAATGATCCTGTAGACCCAGCCAAAAAAGAGATTTGGCCGGTTCATAACCCAATAAACCCAGAACGGGCAATCGAATGCGGACCAGAGTTATTCTTCCAAAGTTGTAACAGACCATGTCCGTGGGTGTTTAAATGACAGCCAGAAATGGCATGTCGTGGACTTCGCCTTGACTTAAATCTTTGGGGGGTAGGGGGCTCAAACGCTCAAACGCTCAACGATCACAAACCAGAACAGCTATTCATAAAAGTCAGTAGCAACCAAATACTTACGGCAACCCAGGTCGGGACCAAGTCACACTTATTCAGGACAAAGATGAGATGCTTGTGTGCAGCCTCCGTTTTAATGTACTGCTCCACAGACTCGCAACGGGTTCCAAGCGGGTCTCTGGCATCGAGCACGTGGATAACGACATCGGACGAGTCAATAACCTTGTACAACTCGTTCCAAATACGCTTCGACTGGCCCTTGTGGAAAATGGCCTCCTTGGCCTCGGCACTCCAGCCGTCAGTGTCAACGTTGCCCATCAGACCCAATGTGGAATCCAGCTGCTTCTTCTCCTCAAACTTGACCTCGTCGTCCGCCGTCTGACCGGCCAGCTCTTCCAGACTGGAAACGGCAACTCTTGGTCTCTTTCTCTGTGATTTAGGACCAAAAGTGTGCTCAAAAGTTTCAGTCTCGAGGATCTTATTGGTTGGGGAATCAGTGGTATCAGTCTCGTTCAAAAGGGACATAGGAAGCTTGTTTCTTCTCAGGAGAACCTGGTAGGAATCAGTCTTCTTTTCACCCAAGGCCTCTCTAAAGTGGGTCAAAGCGTCTTGAGAAATGACTCTCGTATTGCCAAACCAGCGACGGTTGGGATCCACACGGGCAACAGGGGCATCAGTGCTTTGTAGAGCAGCAGCCTTGATGATATCACCGGCCTTGTTTCTGATGGCACGGCCCTGCTTGTACATGTTCAACTTCTGAACTTTTTTGGCATCTCTGTAAAAGTTCTCACCCTTGACACGCAGGTTGCCATCCCTGTTATCACCCTCACGCACACGACGTTGCTTTTCTTTCTTTCCTGTACCCATTGTGTTCTATGATAATCAGGGAAAAAAAGGAGATCTATCAGAAGACCAGGATGTGTACAAAAAAGAAAAATTTTCTTTCAGAATTTCTCGTCTTTGAAAAAAAAAAAAAAAAGAATGCCGTTCTGGGAATTCCGAGGGAGATGAGCCCTCGGATCTCAAGGGGAAAATTGTAATGCCTTTTGACTATTTCAATAACAAGATCCAGACAAGTACATTGTACAAACTCTCTTTTTAAGGATTGTGTGTATTTAACAAAAAGAGTCGAACTATCTATTCAAGAAGAAGCCCCCCATCTACATTCTGTCGACTGGAGTCAAACCCAGCAAGGTCATACCGTTGAACAAAACTTGTCTGGCAGCCGAGTACAGGGCTAATCTAGCGGTAGCCAGCTCCTCTGTTTGACCAGCAACCCACAGAACATCGTAACAGGAGGAAACTTGGTGGGTCAACTTGAACAAGTAAGTGACAACGGTCGCTGGTTCGTGCGTCTTGGATGCGTTTCTCAAGACATCTGGGTATTGGGCCAACAGACGGACCAGTAGCTCAGCCTGTGGCTCAACCAATAGGGAGAAGTCAGCTGAAGCAAGCTTAGCCAGGTCGATTGAGGCGTTTCTCTCAACGGATCTCAAACGGGAGTGGGCGTATTGCAAGTATGGACCAGTGTCACCCTCGAAGGACAACATACGTTCCCACTTGAACTCGTAGTTGTTGATACGCTTGGACTGCATATCTTGAATCATGACGGCAGAGATACCAACCAGGTCGGCAACCTCCTCTGGGTTCTCGATCTGCGCGTACTTGGCCTCGTTCTTCTTCATAACCTCGTGCATCTTCTCCTTGGTCTCCTCCAAAATGTTGTCCAAGAAGACCACAGTGCCCTTTCTTGTGGACATACCTTGGACCATGCCGAAGTTGACATGCTCCAACTTGGAGGCCCAATCGTAGCCCATCTGTTTCAGAATCTCAAAGAATTGGGCAGTGTGCAAATCTTGTTGGGAGGCAATGACGTAAATCATCTTGTCAAAGCTGTACTTGTCGTGACGCTGGATAGCCTCACCGACGTCTCTAGTCAGGTACAAAGTGGTGCCATCGGACTTCTGGACAATACATTTGCCAAGCTTCTTGTTGAATTTTTTCAAGTCAATCAAGACAGCGCCACGGTCCTCGTGGGTCAAACCTTTCTCGTTGAAGACTTCTAGCGCCTTGTTCATCAGTTCCTGGGAGACTTGGGACTCTCCAGAGTAGACGTCGTATTTGATGTTCAGTCTCTCGTAGGTCTTGATGTACTTGTCGATGGACAGCTCCCTGAATCTCTTCCAAATCTTCAAAGCCTCTGCGTCACCTTGCTCCATCTTCTTGAAGTAGGCACGAGCCTTGCCGTTGGTGGAATCCTCCTCCAGGGTTTCACCTTCGGCCTCAATATCCTTGTTGACCTTGACGTAGACCTCGAACAAGTGATTGATTGGGTCGGCAGCGAGCGCCTCCTCAGAGCCATATCTCTCAAAACCAACGGCCAAAAGACCGAATTGCTTTCCCCAGTCACCCAGGTAGTTGATTCTGGTGACGTCCCAGCCTTGCTTCTCGTACAAATTGGACAAGAAACCACCAATGATGGTCGAACGCAAGTGGCCAGCGTGGAACGGCTTGGCAATGTTTGGCGACGAGAACTCAACAATGATCTTCTTACCTGCTCCAATTGGGGAGGAGCCGTAGTCCTCCTTTCTGGTCAGGACATCCTCAATGACAACGTTGAACAGGAACTTTGGGGAGAAGAAGAACTGGATGAATGGGCCGTTGCCTTCAACCTTGGACAAGAACTCACCCAATGGGAACTTCTCAGCCCACTCGACAGCGAGCTCTTGTGGCTTGGCGCCCTTGATTCTCAATCTTGGGATTGGGATAAGCAGGTCACCGCGGTCCAACGTGTTGGTCCATTCCAAAGCAGGGAAGATGAGCGCCGGGTCGACGCCGGAGATCTGCGACAAGTCCTGGGTGATGTAGTTACGCAGAACGTCAATGGTGTTGTGGTTTGGGAACGAGCCTTCGACGACGGTTGGCTCGTGCAAGGAGAGCTTCTCCAAGGCGCTGGAAATGACAGAAGTCGACATGTTGGTTCTTCTTGGCTGGTGACTCAACGGGGTTGGAAGTGGCGATGTGCAGGCTGTTTTCGAGAATGTGAGGGGCAAAAGAGATCTGGATAAACTTCTGATGGATCTCTTGAACATTCACAGGCAAGTAAATACTGCTGAAAGTGTTTGGTAGCCGCTGGTCTTGTGCAGTTGGAGGGAAGCCAAAACTAGGAAAAAAAAAAAAAAAAAAAAAAAAAAAGAAGGCTATTGATTAAAAAGCGATGGTGGGTTTCCCAACGGTGGGAGAAAGAAAAAACAAAAAACAAACAAAAACGATTGATACTACTTCTGTTGCCCTAACCAATGGCCTGGTGCTAAGAAAAAAAGAAAAAAAAGAACAAAAAAAAAAAACCACATCCCAACACAGGTTCGAATCTTTGTCGCGTCGTTTTGTTTTTCGAAACCTCTTTGATACACTCACTTCCTTTTGACCTTGACACAAAAAGAGTCCTGGCACAATTCACACACACAATCTCATTCGCTCGCAAAATCCTGGCAAAAGAGAAACAAAGAGCATGATGTTCAGGCTCTTGGAATCACTTCCTTCGAACCACCCTTCGGAAAAGTGAAGTGCCAGAGTCCGCCCTGATCTGTGTGCCAACGCAGCGCAAATGCCGAGAGCCCCGACAGAAGCCAGCACTGGGCCTGCCACCAGCTGCAAGAACAGTCTGGGTGCGGACCCTCGTTTGCCCAACTATGCGCAGGCCACCATATCCTCCGCCCAGCACAACTTTCGAGGCTGTCCAACTGATACCAAAGCTTTGTCTCCCTCTACAGCGAGACCCAAGGCCGGGGCAAGCAAGAGGAACAACAACACACCGACATCGACCAGAGCTTTTTCGGCCCACAGAAGCCTGAGATCAGACAAGGACCCAAAGAAGCCCACGAACGAAGCACGTTCCAACAGGCCGGACTTTGCACAGTTGTTCAACTTCGACTCGCCATTGAAGAGGAAGAGCGAGGCCTGTTCTCTCCAAAGTGGTTGTTTGGGGAGAAACGGGACAAAGATCTTGTCTCCTACGTTGTCTGCTCGGCTGACCAGACCTTACTCCCGGTGCCACTCACCAGATGGGAATGCAGATCTTGAAAGTGTAATGAAGGAGACTGAGATACTCATCGACTTGATTGGTGACGACGTGACAGAGCTGGAAACCTTGAGGGGCCTGGAGTTTTACAGATCCAAGCTGGAGGGACGCGACTGTCTTGGTGTGGATGACTGGAACAATTTGATTGATCACCACTCCCTCGTTGTCCACAAACTGCAAGAGAAAATCAGACGGGACTTCAGGTTGATTCACAACGTTCTTGAGCTCAACAACTCGATTTCAAAGAGGTGCACTCATCTCAAAGCAGAGTTGACAGCGGTCAAGAAAGAGCTCGCTGAGTCCACAGCAAAGACAAGAATCACCACAAGAGCAGACAAGAAGTACTTCAATTGCTATGAGGATGTTTATAGAGTTGCAAGCCGGACTCTGGAAGCTTTTGACAGTGACGAGAACTTTGATCAGACCCCCCTTAAAGCTGGTGCTCTCCAAAGTAAGGGCCATCGTTCGTTTGAAGATGCTCATATACCAAGGCCATTAAATGCTTCAAAGAGTTTTCTAGCAAGCTCCGACGTTACACAGCTGAATTTGGGTGATGTGAGTTCCTTCTTTGGTGATTTTTAAATCTCTCAAATAGAGGGCCCATTTGATGAGGCCAGCCAGGGGTTATCCAAAGACTTCTTCTACTCTCGTTAAACTTCTTTTTAACTCAGTATGTCTTGGCAAAGCTAACTTGCGAAAGCACCCTTGTAACTTCGTCTCGTGCCGCGCGGGTCTGTTATACTCCCTTCACTGTACGCACTGGTGACTGACTGGCCTCATTTCTCTGTGTAGTGGCCCAACAGAAATCACTCCACGGGGAAATGCTTTACATATGTGGGGGCTGCATTCTACTTCTGACTCTGGAGAGACGTTCGTAAGTGTACAATGCGGATATGAAAAAACTAACAGACAAAAGTTTTTGAGTCGAATGGGTTCTTCATCGACCGCTCAAAAGACCCCTGTCCACTTGTAGCGGAACCCGCAACCTTGGGATCTGAATCTAACATTCCTCTTTTAAAGCTCTTAGCAGCTTTGCCCTTGATTGGCATCTTCTAGTCTCCGATCTGCGTGCGCTTCTTAATTTCGGAAAAACTAGGAGCAAAATTTTTCCGAAATCACATGTTCCACCTGCAGGAGTGGGCAGGGTGCAGAGCAGAAGACGATTAACTCACCTGTTCTAATGGGACGTTGCTTGTTTTCAACATGGCTCCAACTAGGCCGCGGACCTCTTTGAATACCGAAGAGGCACTGACAGTGAAAATAGTACCACCTTCGGCCTTCATCTTCGCATGAAAGCAGAGTAGCTGAGCGATTCTTTATCGGCTCACACATTTCTTTTTTTTGAAGCCGGAAAAACTCTTTTCCGCCATTTTCAACCTCAGCTCACGAGAGTTTTGAAAAAATTTTCCGGGTTCACTATGTATTTGTGCATGAAAATGCATTTTCGCCGCTAAAAGTTGTTACGGGACCGGAACAATTGGATGTCAAGACGAAATCTCGCAGCACTCGAATGAGTTCATCCCTAGCCGATGAGCAGGTGAGAGCACGAGAAGCTTTAGAGATGCTCTGGTAAGGGATAGTGCGACCAGGATAAGGTGGTGCTGGGCTGCCAGAGGATTTCCACTCAACTGACATTTGACCCTTGCCTTGTGCTGTCCTAGACTGCAAAAGACCATTTTTCAACTGGAAGTACGTGGCTCTACCAACTACCTGCATGCAGGTTTTTTTTTTTTGCGCTCAGCGGTGAGGCCTTGCCCATGGGGAATGCGGCCGTGGGGAGACACCCCAACTATCTGACATTGGGCGGGGCAAGCCGCACGTATATAAAGGTGGAACTTCTCCCGCTTTCTGATTTTTTTTCCCTGCCTTCTTCTTTTCCTCAGAACAGTCTTCTTCGATATGTCTGCTCAAGAACAACAACAAGAACAGCAAGTTCAATCGCCACTGGCAAGTGGCATCCTCACTCCGGAAACGGGATTCGAGAAGAGCTGCTCCACAAGCGAACACGAACCAAGCACCGAGCAAATCCCACAAAAGCCGGCTTCTGCTTACATCACTGTCTCCCTTCTATGTATCATGATCGCCTTTGGTGGCTTTGTCTTTGGTTGGGATACTGGTACGATTTCTGGTTTCGTCAACATGACTGACTTCAAGAGAAGATTTGGTCAGCTAAACGGCTCAGGAGAATACTACCTCTCCACTGTCAGAACTGGTTTGATCGTCTCCATCTTCAACATTGGTTGTGCTTTTGGTGCTGTTTTCCTTTCCAAGACTGCTGATGTGTACGGACGTCGTCTTGGTTTGATGATCATGATGGTTATCTACATTGTCGGAATTCTTATCCAGATCACTTCCGTCGACAAATGGTACCAATACTTCATTGGAAGAATCGTCTCTGGTTTGGCTGTTGGTGGTATTGGTGTCATTTCTCCATTGTTCATCTCTGAGTCTGCCCCAAAGCACCTGAGAGGCTCCCTTGTCTCTTCCTATCAGCTGATGATTACCCTAGGTATTTTCTTGGGTTACTGCATCAACTACGGTACCAAGGGCTACGCTGACAGCGCCCAATGGAGAGTGGCTTTGGGTCTGTGCTTTGCCTGGGCTCTGTTGATGATTGCTGCCATGGTTTTCATGCCAGAATCCCCACGTTTCTTGATCAAGCAGAACAGACTTGATGATGCCAGAAAGTCCCTTGCTTTTGCCAACAAGGTCTCACAAGACGACCCAGCAGTCTTTGCCGAGATTGAGGAGATCAACGCAGCCATCTTGAAGGAGGATGCTGCTGGTAAGGCCACCTGGGTTGAGTTGATGAATGGTCAGCCAAAGATCTTCTACAGAGTCATGTGCGGTGTCATGCTTATGTCCTTGCAACAACTGACCGGTAACAATTACTTCTTCTACTATGGCACCACCATCTTCGACGCCGTTGGAATGAGCGACTCTTTCCAAACGGCCATCGTCCTTGGTGTTGTTAACTTCGCCTCCACCATCATCGCCATCTTCTCCGTCAACAAGCTTGGACCAAGAAAGTCTCTGTTGATTGGATGCATTGGTATGATTGTTTGCTTTGTCATCTTTGCCTCTCTTGGTGTCACCAGATTGTATCCAAACGGTAGAGACATGGCTTCCAACGCGGGTGCAGGTAACGCTATGATCTTCTTTGCCTGTATCTACATCTTCTTCTTTGCCACTACTTGGGGTCCATGCTGCTTCGTCGTTGTCTCAGAGATCTACCCAATCAGAATCAAGTCCAAGGCGATGGGTCTCGCCACCGCCTCCAACTGGTTGTGGGGTTTCTTGATTTCTTTCTTCACTCCATTCATCACAAAGGCCATCAACTTTTACTATGGCTTTGTCTTCACTGGTTGTTTGGTCTTCGCCTTGTTCTTCGTTTACTTCTGCATCCCACACACCAGAGGTTTGACTTTGGAAGAGGTTGACGACATGTACTCGGAGGGAATTGCTGCATGGAAGTCCAAATCTTTTGCCCCTACAAGACACTTTACTCAAGAGGAGGCCTTCAACAAGGTCAAGGCCACGCAAGTTGAGAATGCTGAAAACAGCTCTCAATCTGAGGCTTGAATTCACATGCATCAGGCATATTACATGACCTCGCAACACGATTGATGACACTTTATTAACGAAGTTTATAGACATATACACACTATACAACAATTGGCTTGTACTTTTGATATCACCACTAGTTCCTCGAATGCAATAGCATATATGTTGTCAAATATATTAACTACTTCAGATACAAATTCGAACTCGTTATTCGATCGCCGTTACAGAAAGAACAACACAGCAACCAAGTAATTATTTGAGGCTTCTAGGTAACAGCAGCTAGTTCTATTTACCAAAGCGTTTCGTTCCACTTCACAAGTTCATTTGCTTGTTGAGTCACGTCTTTCTGTGCCTTTTTTCTCATGTAAAATATAGGACAGTCCTTGTTCGCACAAAGCACGTCTTGATGCAACGATCCTTGACATCTCTGACACTGAGTCCACAGTCTTGCGAACTTGACTTCAAGTGCACTCATCGCAGCTAAGGCCTCACTGTACAACTGACCAGCCTTTGGCTTACAGTTTTCACACAGAGCTCCCTTGTTGTTCTTGGTCAGTGGGTTCTTACAACCTTTACAAGTCTCCACCTTCTTGACGAACCTCATCAAGCCTCCAGTGGCGGCTGAAGCAGACCCCAGCGCAACAGTTCTCGTGTGAGCTCCAGTCAGCAACTCCTTGGCTCTCTTTTCTCCCAAGATTGGCTCAAAAATTCTTGTCAAAGGGTTGGACAGCTGGTTTTCTAGGTAGTACTTGAAGTCAATCGGAAGAGAGTGCTCTAGAACGTAGAGCGGATCTTCGGACTTCTCGTATGACTTGTTGCCTGCAGTTTTGATGATCACATAGGCAACACGGTCACCAATGTTGGGGGCAGAGCCAGCATCTCTCTTCTTCATCCTCTCAGCAAGCTCAACGTGTGGTTGCTTGTTGGCATAGTCTGATCTGGACAGCGCTTTGGTAATGACCAGCTGCTGCATGTCAACTCTGTTCTGTAGCAAGTTAGCGATGGTTTGCTTAACATACTTCTCTGCGCCCTCAACATCACGGTTCTCCAGAATCAGTTCCAGAATTTTAGTGATGACATTTTGGACAAGTCTGCAATTGTCCCTTCTGACGGTCTCAATACCCTTGGTATCCATCTTGTCAAACTTATGTGGGTTGGTCCAGTACAAACCAGCATATCTCTTCTTGTTGATCAAAAGATACGGAAAGTAAACCTTCTCGAACTCCAGCTTGATTGGCTTCAAAAACTTGGTAGAGACGTATTCTGCAGCTTCTTCTCCCATCTTCATGCATGCTGCCAGGTCTTGCGGACCAAATTTCACCATGACAGAATCAGTATCACCGTAGATGACCTGAGCGTCATACTGGTATCCATTTTTGATAGAATAGTGCTCTTGTACTTCTTGTTTCGTCTGCTCAATCATTTCTCTACCAAAGGCAGTGACAGATGATGAGATCGCAAGACATGGCAGCTTACCAATAGTGGCACCAGTGAAACCATAAACGGAGTTGGCAGAGATCTTCAAGGCCAATTGTCTACCGTTAAGCACACCTTTTCTAAAGGGGTCCGTCTCCTTCTTCAAGTCCGCTTTGGCTTTTTTTCTAGCAGTAAGAAGTTCATCCAGAATGATAGGAAGTAACCCACGTCTCTTGCTTGCCTTGACGAAACAATCACCTGTTGGAGACTGTGTATAATCGTCGTCTTTCTTCAATCCCAGCTTGGTGATCGCTTGCTTCGTCAAAAGTGTTGTATAACACAAGTTATGCGCCATCATGATACTTGGGTATAGGGAGCTGAAATCCAAAGTGGCAATAGGTACGTCGTAGTAGCCCCTTTCCGGCTCAATGACAGTAGCACCCTCGTATTGGACATCAGAAGAGCCATTCTGCTGTAAGTTTGGAACAACGATATCCTCCTCGAGACATTTGCGGTACAATTGGGAAACAACCTTTATTTGCTGACCCCTTGTCAACAAGAAGGAAAATGGAACTCCAGTCACCCTAGCCATCTCAGTGTAATTGACAAGACACATCAGCTTCTCCAAGAGACGTAGTGGAAGGTATGCGTCTTTGAGGCAATAGACTGCCAGCCTTCTTCTGGTCTCACTGTTGCCATTTTGGAGTTCTGTAATGATGGAATGCTGGACTTCCTCTTTCTGCTCGTTCAAGAAGTGAGCAGAGACAGAGTTCAGGGTATATGTCCTCAACTTGTACTCTCGCTGGATGAATTGAAGCAAGTCCAGTTGCATTCTGCCATCAATGTTGATTTCTTTGGACTCTCTGGTACCAAAAGCCTTGGAGCTGAAAGTGGTATCCTTGGCCTCTTGCTTAACGTTCTTCAATCTTCCAAAAAAGGGGAAATCTTTGACGCCGAGTGCCTTAGCGCGGTCCAAAAGGTATGGGAAATCGAAATTTGTTGTGTTGTATCCAATCATGACATCTGGATCCACCTTCACGATAAAATCTCTCCACGCTTTCAACATATCTCGCTCATCATCATGCTCGAAAATCTCGGAACCTGTGATTGGAGAGCATGTATTCACAGTGAAGACATTACGGACAAATGGCCTCGCCTCACCAGATCTGGAAACAACATTTGCAATCTGAATGACTTGGTCATGTTCTGCCTCTGGGAAAATACCCTTTCTACCAGCGCACTCAATGTCAAAGGAAAGAATTCGGAGTGGGGCGTTCTTCAACCATTCACCTTCAGATGCATGCGAGATCAAATATTTGTACTCGATGGTCACCTCAAGCTGACACGTAGAGATTTTGTTCGCAGGGGCAACCATTTTGTAAGAGCCCTTTGGCAGCGTTATCCAACTCATACCTGTGATTTTGCAATCAATCATCATTCTTAGAAGGTATTGGATGTTGTCAAACGTCATTGTTCCTTCGCCTCCTGCGTTAAACATTCCCTGCCAGGTGACATGACCCTTCTCAAAGCCTGTTCTGATCTTGGGTATGTCTCGAGCATTTGAGCCCACAACTTTCAGGAACGTTACCTTCTTTCCACCGTTGTAACCCCAAATCGACTCCTTTTGGACAAGCTCAATGTCATGAACACCGCTGAACATACCTCTCATGTACACCAGAAATTCTGGAAGGTGTTCTCTTCTGAATCCCGATGGAGCTGGGACATAGAGGTAGTGCAGAAATCCCGTCACATTGCAAAACACGGAGTAACCTTCCTCTGTAACACCAAAAAACTTGATTGCAGAAAATCCATCACTGACAATCTCATCGGCATCCAGCTGCTGGAACGAGATGTCGTGTGTCTGAGGATCGAAGTCTCCTGGCAAAGTTGGTCTGTCCCAAACCTGGTCGTCAGCCTCCTTGTTCTTGCTGGTGATCTCTTCATTCATCACAAGTAGCTCCTTCTCAAACTTAGAAGGTTCAACCTCTGCCTTGGATGCTTTGGACCTGTATGGCTGCGACTGGTGAATATGAGATGTCTCATTGACCTGCTGAAGAGAAACTGGCTGTGAGTGGGCATCGCGATGGAGGGATTCCTCGGTACCATCCGGAACGTCATCTGCGGTCTCCTCCATCTTTGGCTTCTTGGCAGGAGTCTCGATCTCAATCGAAATTCTGTCTCTCTTGCTGGAGCTCATCGTTATTCAGCTGCAGTTCTTTGCTAGCCAACAGCAACATGCAATGGTCTGAACTGACGCGTTCTAGGTATTTTTCTTCTGTGATGGTTAGGCGGCCCTGATGACAAATTCGCGAAGAACAATTGACGCGTCTCCCACGTGACCAAGACTTCGCGAGGGGTCTGGATTTTGCCCTCGGCTTTGGAAACAAAAGTGTCAGTCAAGGTCACCAAAATCCATGGACGTACCAGAGATGGCTCAGGGCTCTGGCAGTACTGAGAACACCGGACGGATAGCACAACGCGCTAACAAGATCCAGGTCCTCCCTTTTGCAGATGCCCCTAACATTGGTGAGTTGATGGATGGATAACTGATTCTCGCACAATGCACACTAACACTATCACACAGTCAGGGCCCATCAAAAGGATTCATACTTTGAGAGTATTCTAAGAAGTAAGGTGCAGGAGACGGTCCAGCTGTTCACTGGTCAGAGATTCATTCATACACACCCAGAAGAGCTCACTGTGCTTGCCAAAGCCCTATACCTGGGGCTGACAACTCTGATTGGCTCCAGAACACTGGGTGAAGAATACACAGACCTGATATATGTTAGCAGAAATGGCAAGAAGCTTCCATCATTTCTATCCAAGGTTGGTTTTGTTCTGTCCTATGCTCTCGTGCCCTACCTCATCTCCAAACTGGTGAGGAAGAAGCTGGGAGAAGAGGAAGGGGAACATGATACTGACTCGTGGCTCAAGAAGATGTTTGGAGGTTTATCCTACTCTAAGATCCTTGATTCATTGATGAACCTGCACTTGGCAGTGTTCTACATAACAGGGTCATACTACAATCTCTCCAAGAGAGTGTTTGGGCTTCGCTATGCTTTTGGTCACAAGATGAACCCAGGGGAGGGTGTAAGTAACGGTGGTTATGAGTTCCTTGGTGGATTGATTTTCCTTCAGTTTATATTCAAGACGATTCGCAAGACTAGCGAGGCTCTCTCCAGCAAGCCAAAGGAGAAATCAGCTGATGAGGATGGTTCTCTAAAGATCACAGGTGTTCCTTCCCTGGACGATACTGCATACGGCCAACAGATCGACCTTTCCAATCCCAAGGTACTGAAGTATATTCCAGAGAGCAGTCGGAAGTGCATGCTGTGTCTCTCATACTTGAGTAACCCAGCCTGTTCTCCCTGTGGTCACGTCTTTTGCTGGGGATGCATTTCTGACTGGAGCCGAGAACATCCCGAGTGCCCGTTGTGTAGACAGCATTTGACAGAACAGAATCTCCTTCCGTTGAAATGAAAAAATTGCTGGACAAAGATATGATATTATGATACAGGCAATAAATTTTGCACTACTATAGTAATTTAATGACGACATGGATGGCTCAAAAGTTTCATTCTCAATCATCGTCACTTGTCAAATCAATGACCTCCAAACCTGGAGTTTGTCTCTTGTTTGCGACAACTTCAGCAGGCGGCAGCGGTCTTTTTTTGTTTGTATCTTGCACCAATGCAGTGGTGTCTATATTGGCGCCAGATGATGGAAGGTTAGTTGGAACATCAGTACTTGAGGAAGCAACAACGTTCAAGGAACCAAGAACCTTAGGTGAGATTCCTAGTAAGCTGACAGGTTGGATCAGGCTTGAAGAAGGGGGCTCTGTCTGTGGAGTTGCTGATGATGTGGATGATACAACAGGATTCGAGCTGCTGCTTGTGTGTTGCAGTCCGCTTGGAACTGAAGAAGAAGTAGAGGGAAGATTGTTTAGAACAGAGCCCGTTGTAGGTTGATTCTGGGGTCTCAACAACATATTTTGTGACCAGCTTGGAATGCTGAAGTTTCCTGGAGTTTGCGTCCCGCTACCGTTGTTTCTCGAAGGTTCCTTATGGAGCGAATTACTGATGTTCTCTTGATCAGTAGATTCATTCGTTATCGAACTTGAAGCACCACTAAAACCGTTCTTCACATTCTGCACTTGAGCAGCCTTTTGAGCCAACGCACTGGTTAGTTCCTTGATACGCCCGAGGGCCTCTTCATTCCTTGGGGTTGCAGAACCAACCGTGTTTGATCGGTGCAACGAAATGTTGGCATCAATCTTTTTCTTCAGGTCTGAATGGGCTGATGTCACAGGGTTGGACACAGTTCTGGATAGTGACTCGTTAGGAGGCTCAGTAGAACCAATAGCACTAGCAAACAATGATGACCTTGGGGTTTGGTTCGTTGAATGTGGAGGTAGAGGTGGTGGCTGTTTGTTCTGGGGATCAGGGTTTGACGATGCGGTATTAGAAGGAAACTTCGGCGCATTTCTTTGGTTTATGTAGATACTGTTGGTTGTGCTTGGCGGCTTGTAGTGTGGGTACTGCTTCTGTTGTGTTGATGGGTGTGTAAGCCCAGTTCTGCTCATGCTAACATATTGGTAAGGGCCCTGATTTGACGGTTCCTGTTGCGTAGTAGCTGTTCGGTCCTGTATTAAAGTCGGAGATGGAGCCCGACATGGAGGCTGGTGAGCTGGTACGTGAGGAATGTTTGAAGGGCTTCCGGAATTTTGGGTAGTTCCATTGCTGCTGGTTGAAGAACGCGTAGATTGAGGATGAAGCAGTTGCGGATGCCCGTTGCTATAGTGCGGGATGAGTGGTGGAAGGGGAAAGACGGGTACGGAAGGAAGGTTCGGTTGTGGGCAAGTTTGAACATATCTTCTGTCATTGGGAGGGCATGGGAACGGATGCTGAGGCATATGCTCTTGGTCAAGCTGCAGTTCTGGAACAGAGGACGGTTGTTGACAATGTTCAGATGGGTTGACAGGGTCTTGATGGGCGCAATTCCACTGCCGCGTCTCAGTGACTGGGGAGTGTTCTCCGATTGGTGCTTGGGTCTGTGGATGTTCGTGTTGTTGTGCTGAGGTGGATTCGAAAACTGGAGCTGGAGTGGGCTGTTGAGATGTATTATCCTCTGGTGCGAGTTGGGGCGATTCCCGTTGGGACATCACGGGAGCAGTTGACTGGGTAGGCTGAGTTTTTTGAACCTCCTCCTCCTCCTCGCTATCCAACAAAATCACAACTTCTGGGTTTGGTGTCTTAGACATCGCTTTTGATATCCCAGTCTCCGTCTTGACAGGGTATTGTCCATCGTCATCTGAGTGGTCATCATCATCGTCATCTTCCTCCTGGATTGGAATCCAGGATCCGTCAGTGCCAATCTCAGCGGACTCAACGTTGTTTGGCGTCTTATTGATGATCTCCATGACATAGTCGCTGATGCACAGCTCCTTCACTTTCACCGGATAGTTGCAAATGGGGCAGGTCCACGTTGCGCCTTGAAGTTGCAGGTGTAGGAATGAAAGAGCGTCGAAGCACTGCAAGTGTCTGCAATATATACTCTTGACTGGGTACTTCATGCGCGTGAAGGACAACGGGCATTTCAAGCTGAGCCTCGTGCACATCTCTTGCAAGTCGTCCTCATCGTCAGGGGCGATGAAGTCTCTCATGGTGGTCTCCTTTGCCACATGTGGGTTTCCGAGGACTTTCAACAGCAGCTTCTCTGCGGTGATCTCCTCAACGAGGTAGCAGAACAAAAGGTAGTCGGTCTTGCTGAATGCGTACACCACCTTCAGATCATTGATCCTGCCTGCAGCCTTGATGTAGGGCGTCAGGTTGGCAGGTTTGGCAGAACCCGGTTTGTTCTTCAATCCCTTGACGTTGTCCTTGACCTGGGTTCCGTTGAAATGAATTTCGAGTGGGTGAGGGAACTCAATGAAGGCGTCATTGTTGGGCTTTTGCTTGTCGTAGGCGCCGCATAGAAGGAACAGTTTGTAGCCCTTGTCCTGCGCAAGGAGGGTGGCGTCCGTCTCGCTTAGCTGGAAAGAGAGGTTGCAGGTGCCCCTGCCCGCAGGTGCCTTGACGCAGTAGCCCGCGTTGGGCGTCACAAGCTTCTTGAGCACAAAGAAAGGGTTCTCGTGGAAAAAGAGCCAGGGCTTCTTGACCTGCGGCACGCTCGCTGTCGAGGGGGGGCGCGGTAGGCCCTGGGAGGAGGAGGAGGAGGAGGAAAGGGCAGAAGGCTGTCTGGAGAGTCCCCTGCTGCTCGCGAGATGGGCGTAGAGCACATCGTACTGGGCGACTGGCGTGCCAAAGGCGGCCTGGTCGAGAATCTGGGAGATGGTGTCGAGCCGTACGCGGTCGCCATTGTCCTTGCCGATCTGCAAGTAGCGCCTGATGCGATCCTGGACGTCGGCCTTGCGCCCGCTCTGGGCAATTGAGAGCGATTTGGCCACCGCCTTGAGCCCAGGCAGCTTGAGCGCCAGCATCCGGAACAGAATGTTCTGGTACTCTTGCTCGGAAATCGCGGATCCGTACTCGTTCATTGTATCTGAGTGTAATGATGGAGCAATAAGCGGCTTCGCGTCGCGAGTTCCGAGTCCTTGATGATTGGCTGATGGAGGCAAGTCCTTTTTGTGTGTGTTTGTGTTTAACTATAGTTCTACGTGAATTATCAAAGGAAAAAAAAAAAAAAAAAAAAAAAAAAAAAAAACATTGGTAGTGTGGTCCCTACCGAAAAAAGATCTCTCTCTTTCTCTCTCAGCTCTGCCTCTCTTGGATATACTGGTAGTCAAACACCTTGTCAGGATTTCCCTGTGCCCGTTTCCACGTGGTAATCTCCCCGTTGCTGGAGTCCAGTCTGAACACCCTCACACGCCTGTCCATCCTCTTGTCGCCATACGCGCCTTCGCCAGCGCTGCCCGCGTAGCACATCCACAGCGGCTTCAGCGTTTCCCCTGTGTCTGCCAAGGTGCCGTCGTTGTGAATGCAGCAGTCGTTTGTGTGCTCAGCCCCGACTGAGATGGCCTGAACATTGACATCGCTCAGGAACTTTCTCGTGTGCGGGTCCGTCTGATGCCTGATAGGGGTCTTCTCGTTGAAGGAGCCCACGATAGCGAACTCCGATCGTGGTCGGTACTCCTTGATTGGGTAGTGCTGGAACTGGATAGAGAGCTTTGGTGCGTTGGGTAGCTTGTCGTGCAGTCGTTTGAGGTATCTTGTTGGCTCCTGCTCCGGGTCGGCGGCCGCAATGTACAAGTCTCTGATGTACACGACATCAGCCACCGCGTCATTGCCAGCGTGGTGGTAGACTGGCAGTGCAAAGTTGGTGTTTTGGATGGTGGATTCGCCGTGGTATTCCATCGTGCAGCCTGGCAGAGTCGCCATGTACCGGGAAATCTCCCACTTGGATGCAAACTTGTTGCGGTCATGCTCGCCAAGGGCCACGGCGAAGGGGATCTGCCTCGATAAGACTGGGGAAAGTGCCTTGAGGATGGCAGTCTGGTAGTCAAACGTGTTGGCACCGTCAAGCAAGTCACCAGTGACGACAACGAGCTGTGGTTTCTCATCATCCATCACCTCATCTATGAATTGCAACGTCTTGGGCGACGCCTGACAAGGCCCGCCCACTGATGAGCTCTTGGTCGACTGGTCCTGGCATTTGCCCACGTTCTCTGTGAAATGCAAGTCCGACAGCTGGAGAATCTTGAACTGCCCGGATTGATCCTCTTGCAACCTTGGTCTGAACTGGGGCATCTTCGAGCGGCGCAGCGAGATCCTCGCAGTGCGCTTCAGGCCCAGGCCCAAAGTCAGCGACCCTGTCGCCAGCGCCCATTCGTCGCGGGGCTCCACGACATCCTCGCCAAACAGCAGAGCAACGTCGCGCACTGTGTGCAGGGACGACGACTTGTCGTACTTGACCCAGAAAACGCCGTGCCGCAGCACCCACCCGTTCAGCTCTGCGCCGGAATCCTCCCTGGACTTGGGCCTGCTGCCCAGCTCTGCCGCATTGTCCCTGAGCACGTAGTCCGGTGGTCGCGATGATCCGGGCTCGCTGAGCGCCAGATCAACAAGCACGGTCCTTGCCACGTTGAACTTCTTGCGCTCGGCAATGGCGTGCACATACAAGTGCTCGTGATAGAACGCCCAGCTGCCGGGGCGTTCTCCTTGCAAGTCCATCTGTTTCTCGACCCGCAACCACGCCTGTTGCTGCCAGCCTTGTGAGCCATCCACCTTCTCAACCAGGTTCCGCTCAATGATCTGGTTGCACAGGCCGTACTGCCAGAAATAGCAGCGGATGATCTTGATGTCGTCGATTGCGCCACCGACGTAGGGCGTCGTTTGAGCACTGGCGCTGCGGAGCAGGTTGCGAGTGTGGAGGTTGAGGCATGCCCAGCCCAGGTACGAAAGCACGGCCAAGGGAAGCAGCAGCCGCCTCACCAAACGAAAAATCTTTGCGGGCAGTGCCATCTCGTATGGATCAATCGAAGCTGGTCTCGATGTGTGTGTCTGGGGACGCAGAACAGCAAAGCTCGCTTCTCAAAGCTTGAAACATAAGTGATCTAAATTTGGCACTTTACTTTTTTTTTTTTTTTTTTCGGCAGGTCTTTTTTTTTTTTTTTGCCCTTTCACACCCCTGCAGGTGACAGCTCTGATTACACATTTCCGCAATCCAAGTTAGCAAAGCTGGCTCTAGTGCCCTGATCTGGTTACCACAATGAAAAAGTTTGGGAAAAAGGACCTGACCCATCTGTGTCGGTTTCGCTGTTTTATGATGTGCCATTGGCCAGCGTGTGCACGCGGGCTCTGCAGTCGACAAGAAGTGGAGAGAGCATTTGCGCTTGAAACTGCCCAGTTGGTTATCAACCCAACTATTCTGCCGTATCTTCCTCGACATCTCCCTCAATGGTATACGTGGGCCTAGTATCTCTCTTTTTTTCGGGTTTTTTTTTTTTTTTTTTTTTTTTTTTTTTTTTATCCTCCACTTCTTTATCTCTGTCATCGCTCTCACTCCCCAGCGACGAAGAAGGAGCTAGGCGACAACCTCAATGACCCAGCACAACGTCGCATTACTCATTGTGTCCGACACAGCCGCCACAGACTGCTTCTCTGACAAGACTGCTCCCGCGATCTGCGCGTTTCTGGCTGACAACCATAGCGGCTACACAATCACAACACAGGCTGTTGTTCCTGATGACAAAACCCAGATCCAGCTCAAGGTCATCGAGTGGTGCCAGCCTGCTGCTGGGATTGACTTGGTTCTAACAGCGGGTGGGACAGGCTTCTCGAAGCGCGATGTGACCCCGGAGGCCATCCGCCCTCTGCTCGAGAAGGAGGCGCCTGGTATTGTCCATGCCATGCTGGCGCACTCGTTCAATATCACGCCTTTCGCAATGATGTCCAGGCCTGTGGCCGGAGTACGGGCAGAGAGCATTGTTATCACGCTTCCTGGATCGCCAAAGGGCGCGGTGGAGAATTTGGGCGGCGTTCTTCCAGTGCTGTCCCATGCACTGGCGCATCTCTCAAGTGATGGGTCTCGTCATCTGCACAGCAAAGACCAGACTGGCCATTCACACTCACACTCACACTCACACTCACACTCAGAAGGCCACACTGGCGTCAAGCGTCATACCCTTTCCAACAGCCTTTCCAACCCGCTCACACAACGCGCCCGTGAATCTCCTTATCCTATGATTGCGGTGGCTGATGCTCTCTCGCTCATTAACAAACACACCCCGCGCTCAACGGTTATCTCTTTGAAGCTGGATGACCGAAACATCACTGGTCATGTTATTGCTGAAGATGTGTTTGCGGAAACTGATGTCCCTGCATTCAGAGCCAGTATCGTGGATGGATACGCTCTGATCCCCGGGGATGGTCCTGGTGTTTATCCTGTGACACAGGTCTCTCATGCCGCGGCCAACGAGCTCAAAGAGTTGAAGAGTGGCTCCATTGCCCGCGTCACCACCGGCGCTGTAGTGCCAGACGGTGCCAGGGCTGTCGTCCCTGTGGAGGAAACAGAGCTGGTTTCTGTCAAGGAGGGAGGTGTAGAGGAGCATGAGGTTCGGATTCTGGCTGTTGGGGTCAGTGATGGTGACAATATCAGGGCTGTGGGCTCCGATATCAAAAAAGGTGCCCTCGCTTTGAAGAAGGGATCGGTTATTTCTCAGGTTGGTGGAGAGATTGGTCTTTTGGCAAGCATTGGCGTCACTGAGGTGAAGTGCTGGAAAAAGCCAAAGGTTGGTGTCTTGTCCACTGGGGATGAGCTGGTTGATTTGAAAGACAGCAAGCAGCTGAGACTGGGTCAAATTTACGACTCAAACAGGCCTCTCCTGCTCAGCTTTCTCACAAGCTGGGGATATGAGGCTGTCGACATGGGGATTGCTAGAGATACCGCATCCCTCACTGAAGTCAGTTTGAAGAAAGCTCTCTACCACTCCGATATTGACTTTGTCATAACCACAGGTGGTGTGTCCATGGGAGAGCTGGACCTGTTGAAGCCGACCATTGAGCAGAAGCTGCTAGGCGAGATCCACTTTGGTCGCGTCGCCATGAAACCAGGAAAGCCAACTACTTTTGCTACGGTCGACGTTGATGGGGCTAAGAAGGTGATATTTGCTCTCCCAGGAAATCCAGCATCTGCCAGTGTGACTTCGCATCTCTTTGTTCTTCCATCATTGAGAAAATTCTCAGGGCTCTTGGACCCTCAGGACTCAGATGCCCTGCCAACCTTATCAAAGATCCAAGTTGTGTTGAAGAAAGATGTGAGGTTGGACACAAGACCAGAATACCAAAGAGCATGGATATCCCAACAAGGACACCAACTTGTTGCTGAAATCACGGGTTTGCAGAGAAGCAGCAGAGTGGGCAGTATGAGTGGTTGCAATGTCTTGTTGGTGTTGCCCTCAGCAAACGATGTTCCGGAAGGATTCCTGAAATCGGGAACAAAGGTGGGTGCCCTTGTGATCGATGTCCTCTAGATTGTGACCTGGAGTATTTAGTACCTTCTAGATAAGCAGATAGACAAAGCAGCATGTAAACCTTGCAATTTTTGACCATTGTAACGTGTGGCCCGCTGTACTTGCAAAACAATGGAAATGCGAATAGGAATAGGAATCAAAGGCAAGGTTTTAAGAAAAAGGCATACAAGGATGGTCTCTATCTGAGTATGGTTGTTAATGTTCGAAGCTCCCTGTGTATTCAGGAATATACCAGATATGAAACGCACCATTGTACTCATTCGTGTCTACAGCTTGGGTTGCGTCTCTAAGTTCTCATGTGATTTATGACTAGTGATTTGTCTCCAGGACAATCATCCTCACAGGTTCTTGCCAGACAAACACACACACTTGGGGAGGGTCTCCTCAACCTTCAGCGAGCATCTTCGACGTTTCATTCAATACTCGTCAAGTCCATCGAGGTCAGACCAGGCCGTCATACAGATTGAGAGCAGTGACAATGCTTTGATCAACCTTGGATCCCTCCCTGAACTCCTCCAATGTGATCTCCCCATCCTTGTCCTTGTCCATCAGATCAAAAATCTTCTGAACACGGAGCTCGGGAGTTCTCTCATCCTCGTCCAGTTCCACCATTGAGCCAATCATCTTGTAGATAGCACTAACAATCTTGAGCATCTCCTCATACGTAATCTTGCCATCATTGTTGAGATCATAGAGCTGGAAGGCCCACACCAGCTTCTCCTCCAGTGAGCCACGACTGGTGACGCTCAGCGCGCAAATGAACTCCTTAAAGTCAAGAGTGCCAGACTTATCCTGGTCAAATACAGTAAAAACGTAGTTACTGAAGTCGGTAGGGTCGCCGAAAGGGAAGAACTGCTTGTATATCTTGATGAACTCCGCCTTGGAGAGCTGCCCAGAGGGACAGTCCCGCAGGAAGCCCTTGTACCATTGCTGCAATTCACGTCTGTCAAAGTAGGTGGATTTCTTGAGGGCTGTGAGCTCGTCCTTGGAAAGTTTAGATGCCGTCTTACCCATTCTTGCACATGTGGTTTAGCGTGGAGTAAAGGTCAAAAGGCAATCTCACCTCCTTTGATTTTGCATTGGACAGGGACCTTTTTTGAGACTTTTTTTTTTTCTTTTTTTTGGCTCAGCCTCTACGCGGGGGAGTCGCGAAAAGTTACATCACCGGATTGTGATTATGTCATGCAATGTGGCCCTACCGAACACATTCTCTGTCGTATTGTCCTTGCCGAAAAGGGAAAGTTAAACGGATGTTGTTTCAGTGAAAGAGACAGAGAGTGAGAGAGAGAGTGTGTGTGTGTGTTTGTGTTTGTGTCAGGGTATATAAGCAGAAACGCTGGTCCTGCTGGTAGAATCATCCCCCCTCTTCAAAGCTTCGCTCCAACTGCTGCAGAGATGCCCATTTACACTGCCAATGCAACCGTTGAGGACATTCCAAGTGCGACCGATTCCGAAGACGACGTCCCTACCCGTGCTCCAGGAGATCCGCTCCTCCATTCCGACATTCGACTGAACCCTCTCCACGAAGTCACTACCACTGCTGCACTCTTGGGCATCCTTTTTGGTGTCTCCGCGACAACACTCTTCACAACCTCACTCCATGCACCTTCCGTCTATCTGATGGCACTGTCACTGTTTCATTTCCTTGAGTACTATGTCACTGCAAAGTACAACCCGACAAAGGTCCACAAGGAGTCCTTCATCATCAACAATGGACCAGCGTATACTATTGCACACTCCTTTGCCCTTTTGGAGGTGGTCCTTGAGCGGTACTTCCTGCCGCAATGGAAGACCTCACATCTGACCATCAAAACTGCTGGAATTCTTCTGATCATTATGGGACAGTACACTCGATTTTCCGCTATGAGGACTGCAGGCAAGTCATTCAACCATCTTGTTCAAAGCAAAAAGGACTCAAACCATGAACTCGTCACAAACGGCATTTATGCAATATTCAGGCATCCATCATACTTCGGGTTCTTTTGGTGGGCTATTGGAACCCAACTGCTCTTGCTCAATCCTATAGGGCTTGTTGGATTTGCTGTCACTTTATGGGTCTTCTTCTCAGGGAGAATCAAATACGAGGAGAGGTATCTCGTCAAGTTTTTTGGCGACGACTATGTGCACTACAGAAACAACACCCATACCTGGATTCCTTTTATCAATTAATTGACAGGAAGGAATCGGCTAGTTCTATTCTGCTCTCTAGATCGTCAAATGGCTCGCAAACAGCCTCACCTCCTTGAAGAAAAGGCCATTCGCATGGCTCTGTAACAACTCTTCCTACGTAAATGCATGCAAAATTATACTTCTATGATACTAATATACAGAATTGTATTAATTAAAACTCACCTGCAACCTTCTTGTTGCCCTTCTCCAAAACCTCCTCCAAAAGACCAGCACCAGCACAAACCAAACCAAAGAATGGGACGCTTGGATCTAGTACCTTAGACAAGTATTCGGGGTGATACTGGGCACCAACAAAGTATGGATGGTCCTCGAGCTCGTAAATCTCCATTCTCTCTCCAGTTTCATCTCTGCCCACAAACTTCAATCCAGTAGCTTCGATCTTGGAAATTAAACGAGGATTAATCTCATAACGGTGACGGTGTCTCTCCTCAACAGAGGAAACATCTCCGTATAGTCTTTGCAACTTGGATGGTGCACCAGTGAAAACAGTTGGTCTTAGACCCAGTCTCATGGTTCCACCTAGCTTGTTCTTGTCGATTTCTGGCATGTAGACAACAGTGGCCTCGTCATCGCTCAAAGTGGTGACAAATTCCTGTGAGTCGGTATTTGGCATCTTGAGAACATCACGAACGTAATCAATAACAGCAATTTGAAATCCCAGACAAACACCCAAGTATGGGGTCTTGGTCTCACGGGCAAAACGAGCAGCGTTCATCATACCTTGAACACCACGAGAACCAAAGCCACCTGGAACTAGAATGGAGTTGGCTTGCTTCAAAGTGTGCCATGCTTTAGCGTACTTGGCCTTGGCTTCGGCAGAGTCATCGGTTGGCTCCTCCAAGTCGGATGCTTCAATCCAGAGGATCTCCAAGCGGCGCTTGATCTGCATAGAAGAGTGCTCCAGAGCCTTAATAACAGAGGTGTAGGAGTCCTTCAAGTTGGTGTACTTACCAACAAGGGCAACCTTCACAACCTCAAAACTCTCATCGTACGAAGCACATAGTGTTTTCCAGGCGGACAGCAACGACTCACCCTTGGTCTTAAATTCCGGTTTGATCGAGATTGTAGGTAGGTTCAGTCTGGTGTTCAAATAACCAATCATGTCCTGCTCCAAAAGCAATAGAGGAACGTGGTAAGTGGAGTTCAAGTCATGGACAGCAATAACTTGGTTTGGCCCAACGTGACAGAAGTTGGAGATCTTTTCGATGGTTGGAGCCTCCAGCTTATCAGAGCAACGACAGGCAATAACATCAGGGGTCAAACCCAAGGATCTCAAATCTTTTATGGCAGCCTGAGTTGGCTTGGTCTTTTGCTCGCCGTGAATGACTGGAACTAGGGAAACGTGAATCAATGCAAAGTTCTCAGAGCCGACTCTGAACTGGAACTGTCTCAGGGCCTCGACAAATGGAGCGGACTCAATGTCACCAACAGTGCCACCAAGCTCAATGATACAAACGTCAGGTTCCTCGCCAGTCTCATCGACTGGAACCTTGGCAACACGTTCAATCCAATCCTGAATGGCATTGGTAACATGTGGAACAACCTGAACGGTCTTGCCCAAGTAATCGCCTTTTCTTTCACGTTCAATGACGTGGGAGTAGATCTTACCAGTGGTAATGTTGTGGTCTCTGGTCAAGGTAACGTTCAAGTAACGCTCATAGTTACCGAGATCCAAGTCAGACTCACCACCATCGTTCAAGACAAACACCTCACCGTGTTCCAACGGAGACATGGTACCAGCATCAATGTTCATGTAAGGGTCAATCTTGATGGAGGTGACCTTGAGGCCAAGGGTCTTCAAAAGCAAGCCAGTGGAGGAAGCAAGCACACCTTTACCGATACCAGAGATGACACCACCAGAAACGACGACGTACTTCATTGTGGCAGCCCTAATTTGTAGAAATTAACGGGACTCTATAAAAAGGGTAAAGGTTTGTTAGAAATGCGCCTTAGAAAATTTTTTGGGTCCGATCCAAGCTGGTGTCTGGCAAAAAGTACAAAAAAAGAAATGTTGTAAGTGTTACCCGACGAGATGACCTCACGTGACCAGTTTAACCTTTCAGGTTTCTCAACCTGAGGCAGCAGCAGGTACGCTTTACTGGGTAACTTGACCTCCTCAATTGAGATAAACTGAGGGGCCCTTATCACTTAATTGGTTTCCAGAGAGGGAGAGAGAGAGAGAGAGAGAAAGAGAGATCGATAATTGATCAGCGACAGGAACTTGTGGGAGACACCAATTGTGACTCATAGACAAAGGCAAAGGCCCCAGCTTTTCAGAGAGCCAACGTGTGACTACAGATAGTGGAAATAGTCACAGACTAACTTAAAATAAACCTATATCAACGGAACGCTCAAGCAATGCCAATGACGCCACAGGCTGGTCTGCCACCAGCGTTACCAGTCTTCAAGGAGTCAGCATGGCCACCCTTGCCCAAATCATCTTGACCATCGTGGATAACAACGGTTCTGCCCAAAATGGAGGTTGGTCCAATCAACTTGATAAGGGAGTCGCTGATCTCACCCTTGGCAACACCTTCAGCGTCGGTGGCAACATTTCCCAAGTCACCAACGTGTCTGGTCTCGTCGGTTGGAGCACCGTGGGTCTTACCAAATGGGTTGAAGTGTGGACCGGCAGAGGTACAGCCATTGGTGTTGTCACCAAACTCATGGATGTGGAAACCCTTCAAACTGTTTGGAGAGTTACCGGTGATGTTGTAGGTGACGGTGGTTGGGGCATCTTCAGAGGCCTGGGAAAAGTGGACGGTACCGGAGACGCCGGCGTCACCTCTTAGAACAGCAACAGCATTGACCATTTTGAGAATTGAGTTGGATAGCGAGGATTGCTAGAGGAGGGTGGAAACAAAATGTGGCGGATTATAAATTATATTGCTGTGTTTCGGGGAAGCGTTACCCGGTGAATTCCCCCAACGACGGCTTGCGATTGGTCAGTGCTATCCCAACCCTCCAAGGCCTAGACCATTCTGGCATCCCTTCGCTTTGTCAGGGACGAACCTTTTGCCAATCAAAATCTTCGGTATGAAAATGACAAGCGTGTGTGAGGGATCCCACTGAGTTTTTATACCTTAAAGGATGAGCGAATAACCACTACAGTTTTAATTTGCTCAAATCAGCTGTGGCCATCGCAACACATAAAAGCTTCGCCAACGTGGTAACCACCGTCCCATGGAACAGAATACAATCCAGGTGTATCAGTGCATCTTGTCCGTTCCTGTGTCATTCCGGTCTTCTTGTTTTTTCGCTTCTTTATCAAACTTGTGCACCAACTTGGCTAGTTCGTCATCGGTGGACTCCAGACTGGGGTAAACACCTTTCTGGTTGAAATTGTTAGCACTGTCCGCTGGTAGCCGGAAGCCGGAAACCTGGGGTGGGGGTGTCACGTAGAGATGCTCAACTTACCTCGCTTAGGAAAATGAACATTTCCTTCCTAGACAGTTTAGAACTCTTCCTGTTGTTAATTGCCTTGCTACTGGCGTCATCAACGTGGCTGGAAGAGAATACCATCAGCAGAGTATTTGTAACCACTAGTCCAGTGAATAACCACATGAAGAATGAGCTGGGCTTTCGCATAACCCTGTTCAGCCACGTCATTGTAGACTTTTTGTGTTTTCTATTGAGGCGGGTTGCTCTGTGGCCAACACTGCGTGGAGATTATGACATAAAAAAATTAGCTCTCTCTTTTTTCTATTTACAGCTCCCTCAACTTTCTATATAGCTCCTCCTCTCTGTCATTCTCCGCATCTTGCCTACTTGCAAAACCCTTGTCAATGGGGCCTTCGATTTCCTCTTTTTTATCCTCATCCTCATTCTCGTCTCCACTCTGCTCCTTCACAAAGTCCTTGAGGCTTTTGTAAGAGTTCCCAATGTTCTCATTGTCCAAGAAGAGCTTGAGCTTGCTTTCGTTGAGATCCTTCTCCTCTAAAACTTTCAAGGTACCGTCGCGTTGAAAGAACATAAGGGTCGGGTACTTGGTGACTCTCAACTCGCTAATGACCTCAGCATTCTGCTCAGCGGTGGCATCAACTTGGACAAAGGCCAGCTCTTTGTAATCCCCTGACGTTTTTTCGAATTGAGTCACCTGCTGTCCCCAGTCTTCCAACCAGGGGGCAACAAAGGCGATTATTGTGCCCTCCTGACCAATGTGGCGTCTGATCTCGCTGCCTTGGAGATGGGCGACGCGCTTCTCAGGATAAATGGGCCTGACACCTGTGTATTGGGTGATCCACTTGGCGATGTCATCTGCCAGCCTCTCGCCTTTGTAGCTTGCAACGTGGGTGCCATCGAAGCCGTAGAGTCGCAAAGTTGGGAAGCCCAGGATCCGTTCATTCATTCTCGTCTTGACGTTCTCCTTGGCGTCGATCTGGGCAATCTGGACCTGTGTTCCGTCAAATAGCTCTGCAAGGATGGTGTACTGGGGGCCTAGCTTGTTGCAGTGCGCACATGAAGGGGAGTAGAAGTTCATGAGGGTGTACTTGGCCTGTGTGTTGCGGATCGTTGGGCGGAAGGTGGCGTCCGTGGCGACAAGCACAGACCGGAAGTACTCAGCTGAGGCAGCGTAGGCAACGATTCCTGCAATGAGAAGGGCATATTTGTGGAGCTGGACCCTCATTGTTGGAGCTCTTCTGTTCTGGGGATTTAGCGGGGGGAGGGGGGGAATGATTTTGGGGTGTGGATTTTGCAAAACATAAAAAGCCAAAACCCTATAGTCCACCCGCAATGATTCCTCTCTACAATATTTCCAATAAGCGTATCTGCTTGTAGATTTGCCGGTGCCAAATTCAGGTGATCTTGACAGCAACAGTCCTGCCGTCCTCCTTGAGAACCACACCCCGCCCTCGTTTGACCAACACATCCAGAGCGAGCGACATCAGCTCCTCCGGCATGTCTTCAAACTGCTCGCCTCTGGTATTCTTCAGCTCGTAAAGCGTAATGATGGACAAGGTTTGCGCCGTCCTCTCGACAAACTCCAGGATTATCGACGCCCATTGCTCAATGGAGTTCCACAGCACAAAGAACTCGCCCTTGGCGTGCTCGTGCAGCTTCTGCTCATCCACCATGTAGTTCAATATCTCTTGCGACGTTTCCAAGTCCAATTTTCTGTTGATCTTGGTGTTGTGAAACAGAGGGGTGTTGGCAGCAAGTCGCCACTGCCTGCTCTCGGGGTCCTGGCACGTTCGAAGAATATACTCCGACCATTGCTGCCGCTGGGAGAGCCAGGCAGATTCGTTCGGCTGGCGTGTATACATGGGCGGGAAGTCCATTGATTGTGTCTGCCTGTCTGATTATATCTTGGTGGAGCACCTTCAATTGGCTGAAGGGGTGTTGTCGTTGTGTTTTTTTTTTTTGGTGATGGGTGAAACCTCTCTTGTTTTGTGTTCGATTTGGCTAAAACAAAAACACAGATACAAAAAAAACCACAGACCCAATGCTTCGAACAGCTGTTACGGACATAGTCAAGTCTATTGACCTATCCACAGGCTCCCCACTTGAATCTCTGCCCACAAACGGGCAAGACTCTTCCCTGAAATTGTTTGAGAGCACCGTTCAGCACTACCGGGACATTGTCGTCGAGACAGACAGGTTGCTGCAACACGAGGCGGCAGTGGGGAGAGGAGGAGGTAGGGGCAACACAGAAACTCCAAAGGATGCTTATGCAACGCAAGAAGATATCGCAGCCCTCAGGAGGCTTGTGATTGAGCAGATAATGACCACGCTGCCGTGCCTGAGAGGGCTGCACCAGGTGGAAGGCATTCCGACGGTGGAGTTATCGTTGGGGGAGAAGATGAAAACACGGGACAAGCTGTCCTTAGAGATACTCGCTCTGGCGGGACAGATCGAGCAGCTGGAGAAGAGCATTGTGACACTCAAGTCAGAAGTCAGACTTCTCCAGAAGGATATAGATCTCCCACGCGCGCGGAACCGAGGCACACACCGTGTTTCCGAGGACGAACAAAACGAGCTTGATCGGATCAAGGAGAAGACCGAAAGCACAACTGAGGAGATTCTCAGTTTGATAGTCACACACGGCGTTGGATGGAGTGATGGGCCTGTGAAGGATCTGATGATGCAATTGAGCTCTGATCCGTGAAGGGTCTGTCTGTCCAGAATTTTATGGGTGTTCAAAAAGCTCAAGATTCACCCATCTTTTGCATGCATTTACACAACAATTAAGCAAGCTCAAATGTCAAGAACCTCAATCCACATGTACATAATGAGGATTACCCTGCCGTTTCTCGGAGTTGCCTCAACTATGGCCTTGTCCATCCAACTTGTTGACCGTGAGCCCATTACATCGGTTCCATTCAACGATAAATATGGCCCATTCCTGTTTTTGGAGGCGACGGCCTGGTTCAGAGAGATGACCTCTGTTGGTATCAATGCTGCTGCATTTGAAAGAATCCAGGGATCCTTAAACAAGGATGTCACGTTGGCTGATATCGGCTCTGTCATCCTGGGGTATGACAGTTACGCCGTTGACTACGAAACCCGAGATCTTCAGGAGTTCTCAGAGCTTTTTAATGACACCGTAGAGGAGAGACTTGAGAAGTTCAGAGAAGTCGAATGGAGGGGCCAAAAATGAGCCTATTGTCCCAATCCAAGCAGTGATGGGCTACTTTGATCCCGTTGAAGCAACCATCAAGGAAGAGTTTCTTGAAGATCACTTTGACTTCATTGCGGATGAGACTGTGAACAAGGATCCAGGTGCTCAACTGAAGGTGGTTGACATTGTCCACGGTCCAGACTACGTAGATATTGTGGTGCTTGGTATCCATTTCAGTGGGGGCGTCAACAAAGAAGCGATGCATCACCTCATAGTCAAAGTTCTCTACAATTGGGTGGAAAGGCCGAGATCGGTGATCAGTGGTTGTTCTTCTGCAGATGGTGCCTTGGTCAAGTTCAAGTTCGTGGGCAAGGATGGTTTCAATGGCCGTGAGAGAATTTGGGACATCCATTGCTAAATAAAATGCTCTGTTTTATGTTTTACTATTGACAAGGAACTAATTACAAGTGGCATAAACACCTTCTAGAGCGAGAAGACTCTGCTGTTGACAACCTCCCAGTCAAGTTCATTCCAACACTTCTCCACAAATTCTCTCTTTCCATTGACTCCGAAATCCTCCAAGTATGCGACATCCCATAGGTTAATCGCCAAGAGTGGAATGTCATCGCCGGCTTTGCCCTGGACGATATTGCCCTCTTGTCTGGCCTTCAACTCAGCGTAGTCCCTGTCTGAAATGGCGCCGTTCAAGTCAAGGTCAAGTCTGGCATTGGCAAATGGAAGGCCAGAGTTGTTGATGGCCACCACCTGAAGCTTCTTGGAGGCACCCTCGACAAGAAAAACCCATCCCTGACCAACAAGAGAGTCAGCCTTGCTCACAATCTCGTTCTTCAAGCCCTCCAGAGAACCAAAGTCCCTCTTGATTCTGCCTTCCAAGGTTCTTGATGGGGCGGTCTTTGATTGGTTTGGCTTGAACTGCTGTAGGAAGAAATGGCCTCCCCAGACATCGGACGCGGTGGAGTATACTCTCTGTCTCTTTGAGTCGTTCTGTGCCATGAGAGCAGCGGTCAGCGGGTGTCTGGTCTCATCTGCCGTGCCGGCGGTCAGTTGGTTCAAGCGCGACAGCAGGTGTTGGTGGTGCTGTGTGATCAGGGCGAACTGTGGGGCCGAGTAGATGGTTGGCTTTGCGAGGCAAGGCAGCGTGTGCAGCGAACGGGAGAATCTGAGCATGGCTTGCAGCATCTAAAACAAACTTTGCCAACCTTGGTTGTCGAGTCAAATTTTTCGGCCTAGAGAAGGATTTCGCGACAGGGTCAAGAGTAGGAAGGGGCGGAAATATGTGGATCGACGATCTGGAACGCTGCAGAAAGGAAGGATTTGTGTCAAGAAGACAAAGGGTAGGTTCAAGGCTGCTTCTTTGCAAAATAGCTTGCCCTTGGATCTCCTGTTTCTTTCAAGATAAATGTCGCAAGAGTGACTCCTGCCTGAAATGAGGGTTGACGTAATCTGCAAAAGGCCAGGACAAGGCCTCCCTTGTCCAAATGTCGTCGGCTGTTCGAAGATTGTATTGTATTCCCACTACTGCAAAGACTCTCCCCCAGAATGAGCTGTTGTAGCTACGACTCTCGAACTCCCCTGCCCTTCCTTCCCCAGAT
>JAJMKO010000103.1:0-22754 GCA_030569275.1 [Candida] sanyiensis | reverse complement strand
GTCTCTCAGCCAACAGTGAACATATCAGGACATAAAGAGAACGAACGGGGTTCACATGCACGATAGAAATGTCGCGATTAAGAGGTGCATGAAAATATGTTGCAGCCAAAAATGAATTATTAAAAGAGGACTACGCTCCCCCCAATTGAACAAAAAAAGGGCCACTGTTCGCCAGCTCAAAAGAGAGAGAGAGAGAGAGAGTACTCCCAAATCTCCCCCCGACAGAGCCAGCATGAAGTTCGGCTCGCAACTCAAGCGCACATCCGTGCCCGAGTGGCGCAACTACAACATTGACTACAACGATATAAAGCGCAGGATTAAGCTGGTCACCACGATAAAGAACCAGGAGCAAAAGGATCAACTGCTCGATGATCTGTACCAATCGTTCGAGGACCAGATCGACATGGTCAACATGTTTGTCCAGTCCAAGGTTGGCGAGGTGCAGCGCCGCACAGTGCACTTGGAGTCCTTGCTCGAGGGGTTTGACCAGGCGGCCGAGTCGCAGCGCTACGCGATGGAGGGCCAGCTCTCCGCATTGTCGTCAGACGCTCAGAAGCTGTCCCGGTTCCTGGTGCTCCAGAAGACTGCGCTGCGGAAGCTGCTCAAGAAGTACACCAAGTATTCCGCCGATGGCGGGGCACTCAACACGCGGGTCAACAAGTATGTCATGAGCAAGAGCAATTCGTTCATCCAAGTTGATCTCAGTGGCCTCTACCTCGAGATTGCCCTCATTTACGACATTGTCCGTGAACGCTCCACCAATGTCTATACCTCGGGCACCACGACTCCCGTCCAGTCCCCAGTCAAGAACAAGTCGGCCCGGCGCCGGTCCTCCCTGATCAACCCAATCGAGTACCTCAACAGAGAGGAGATGTTTGACTTTGAGAGTGTACAGAAGTCCACACAGACACTCAAGTTCATTGTCCACTACGACAACCTGAACGAGCTCAAATTGTTCCTGCTGCAGAATTTCTATCTGATTGACCAAACTGTCAACCAGCAGAAGCAGTTCCTCAAGATGGCCCGCAAAACGTCCAGCTTATCCATCAGGGAGATCATTGAACAGCAAAAGAACAAACTGGCACCGGTGCCAGAGGTCCCAGAGGTGCCAGAGGTGCCAGAATCGACGGCAGACAACAAGCGGCCACAGGAGCACACCCCTAGCAATGACATCTACAGGTCCAACTCCATCTACCTCAACAACTCTGATGACCTCACTTTTGACGAGAAGTTGACTCAGGTGATCTTTGACGACCCGAGGGGCTTTCAATCGATCAAGAACAATACGGACCCGACTGTCTTGCTCACCAAGGACAAGGTTCACTTCAGGTCCATGCTCATTAGCGCCATTGGCGGGCTCAGAAAGAACTCCAACGTGCTGTTCCATTCAAAGGATATCCTAGACTCCTTGCTCGAAGCCTGTCTCCGTGGCGACTCTTTTGAAACGTTCCAGTCGAATAACGGGCAGTTCTTCGATTCACTGGACTCCCTCGAGAAAGTTTCCGTCGAGTTCATCTTCAAGAAGCACTTCAAACCTCTGCTCAAGAGCAACATCTCCAAAGCGCGATTCTCCAACGCACTGACAGAGGGCAATGCCAGCGACTTTAAGTGCTGGGTCGCCCTCCAATCAAACATGTTGCTGTCCAAGTCTGACCTCGGCGACTGTGCCTGGACCGCTGCCAACGGCGCGGACGCTGAGCTGTTCCCTTACGCATACCTACAAATCCGCCACAACTCGCCCTCGTTTGACCTGCCTTCCTTCCCACAAGCGCTGCAGGATCTCATCAGCTCGCATCTTGTGTACGAGATCAATGACAATGACCCCTTCACCACGTTGACCTATTCCCTCTACAAATCGGGCAACTTGCCCTTTGAGCCAACGTGGGCTGACTTGTTTGATGAGGAGAAAGACATCAGAAAGCTGCCACCAAAAGTGAGACTCGAGAGAAGAAAGAAGGTCGAGCTTAAGGGATCGACTTCAAGCGATGGCAGTGACCACCACCAGGAACAGCAACAGCCACCAAGGCTTCGTTATTGGAACGAGTTTGACAATGGGTCCGAATTCGAGGGCAATGCCGACGGGTTCTTCATTCCGCTCGAGGACAGTGACGACTCTGCGTCGCAATTGCTCTTTTTCTCCAACAGTACCATTGACCGGTTCTACGAACTGGCTGCCGAGCTGTCCAAGACTTTGCACAAGAGGCTTCCTTTGGTCTTTGAACCATTGGGTGCCAACCGCAACTCGGATCTGGAGGCCAATGCAGGGCTTTTGACCAACAGCTCAGACTATGACTACGGAGCCACGGCTTCCAGCGGCGACGACGACCACTCCATCACTTCAACGTCATCGAGATCGTCGTTGTTGGACGACTGGTACAATTCCAAGCGGAGCCATGACAAGTTCCTCATATTCCTCGCTCTGTTGGCCTCTTTGCTCTCGTTTGTGCTCACAGCAGTGTCCTTGGCTGTCTCTTTGTCCATCATTCGCATCGGCGGCGACGTTGTCGTCGATGGCATGGTTATCTTTGTCCTGGTGCTGGCACTGCTGATCTCTCTCTTCCTTGCCGTGTTGTCTATGTGCTTGTACTTGATGAGCGAGCCCGAAAATAGGACCCACGTGCAAACGCTATTTGTGTGGACAAACTTTGCCCTGGTGTGCTTCATGATCACGTGCGGCCTGGTGTCTGCCTTTGGTATCTAATTTTAATGACTACGTTGATATGACTTTTTAAAAAAAAAACACTAGTTGTGCATTTACCTTTTAGAACTCGTATCCAAACCTTTTATAAGACCAGTTGGTGCCGTGCTCCTCGAATTCTTGCCTTGTGATCTTCACCTTGTCGTACAATTCCTTGTTTTCGGAGAATTTCTGCGCACACTCCCAGCCATACAGCGTTGGGTTCTCAGGTATGGCAATACGAACGTCCCACTCCACGGGGAGAACAATCTTGAGCTCAGCGAGCAATCTGCGCTCAAAGTTCTTGAGGTTGAAGTTGCCTCCAATGACGACAATGTTCGACACAACCAGTGGCCTCACCAACTCGGGCAAACTGTTAATCGAATCGACAATGGTCTCGACAATGCCGGGCTTGGTCATAATGTCCACAATCTCAGGGTGGAATATCGTCTCAGGGGCACTGAATCTCTCGTCATACAGTTTCAATATCTGCTGCTCTTGCGGTCTGTATTTCTGCTTGAGCTCGGGTGTGAGTACGTAACCTTTCGTCGTGGTGTTGAAATCAGGAAGCACGTATTCAATGAGCTCATCCTTGGCGTTCTGCTTGATTTTCTTCAACGATTGGGTGTAGTCCATTGTGACAAAGCACGCTTGCTCCTTGATATTGTGCACCAGCAGGGTCTCATCAGTGACATTGTAATGTCTGAAAGAAATCTGCTCTCTCAACACACCGGTGATGAACCGTCCGCCAATCTCCAATTTTCTAACAGCCTTCCAGTACACCACACCTTTGATAATAGGAATGATCCATGTGCAATTGAACCCAGAATCAATCACCAATTGGAAATCGGCATAGTTTTTAAGATGCGAAATGTCGTTGTTCAACCTTGGCTCCATCAACTCCTCATTCTTCTGGAAATTCCATGGCACAAACGCGGCCACCGGCGCCTTGAACAGTGACTGGAATCCAAACTCTTCAAACACGATCTGATCCGTGTGCATCGACAAATTAGGCAGCGTGAAGGGCGTCTCACTCAGGATCAACTCGTGGTCTGTAGGGTCGAGATCCAATCCGACATCGGCAGACGTGAACGCGTAATCCCATATCAGCTTCTCGGACTCCCAACTCGTCAAGTTGCCCTTCTCGATCGGACGCTTGAATTGGATGCCAGATATGTCATTCACAGTCTTCAGTTGGTTCGAGATTAACAATCTCTTGTCCTTGGTCTTCACAATGGCATTGGATATCAGCTTGACATCTGAAACGTCACTTGCGGCAAACCCGGCCTTTATCTCATAGGAGCCATTGTCTAGAATCAAAACAGGCATTGCTCCAAAAGAGATAAACAGTATCTAGCCACTCAGCTTCTGACCGACCTACTAGTGCAATGATCGTGTTTGGTTGACTATCACTTTTCAGTTCCGGGCCTCACGTGATCTCACGTTTTCTTTTTTTGAATTTCCCGAGTAGATCGAAATCAAAACAAACAAACCGCCAAACAGGCGCGTGTCAGAGACCCCCACCAGCAGTTTCCCGAAGTCTACCGGCTCGAATTAAACAGGTACCTTTGGTCTTATTTTGCCGAGGTTTCCTACTAATGAGCTCTCCTGTTGCAAAGAGGAGACGTACTGCGCAAATTGTGCCCTCATCCGATGATGATTTTCTGAGTGCGCATGAGGAGGAAATCTCCCTGGGTGAACAAAGCGTAAAGGGGACAGAGGATCTTAAATCAGAAGGTGAGTTTGCTACTCCTCCGCCTTCAGAGGAGCTACCAGTGCTAGAGTCTCCTGTCAAGAAGAGACAGCCTTCTCCTGCAGAGGAAGGAGCTCCATGTGAACCCCGCCCTATCACCCCATTGGATGCCAACACTAAGCTGCAACCACTCAAGCTTGAACCAACTCCGGATCTACAACCGGATTATTTGGAGGATCAACAACTCCCATCCACCCAGCTGGAGTCACCATCTAGAGCGAAGCCTTCTTTCACTGGAGCGAACATGGTTCAGCTGTCGCCAAAGAAGGCCAAGATCCAGTCACACCTTGAAGAGAGACCAAAGGAACCAATCATCAGACTAGTGATTGACAAGCTTGTGCTAAACAATTTCAAGTCATATGCCGGTGAGCAAACCATTGGACCATTTCACTCGTCTTTCAGTGCGGTTGTGGGGCCTAATGGCTCTGGTAAATCCAACGTCATTGACTCGATGCTGTTTGTGTTTGGTTTCAGAGCCAACAAGATGCGTCAAAGCAAGTTGTCTGAACTTATCCATAACTCTGAGGAGGCTCCTAATCTCCAGTCATGCTCTGTCGATATTCATTTCATGCATGTTTCAGATAACTTGGATGACACCACCACCATCGTTGAAAACAGTCATCTTGTCATCTCCAGGAAGGCCTACAAGAACAACGGTTCAGACTACTTCATTGATGGTAGAAAGAGTAATTACAAGGAGGTGACAAATTTGTTGAAAGAAAAAGGTATTGACTTGGACCACAAAAGATTCTTGATTCTACAAGGTGAGGTCGAGAGCATTGCCCAGATGAAACCCAAGGCGGAAGGATCTAGTGATGACGGTCTTCTGGAGTACTTGGAGGATATTATCGGAACATCCTCATATAAGCAGCCCATTGAGGACTCGTACCACAGAATTGAGGAGCTGAATGTCGTCTGCCAAGAGAAGGAGAGCAGATTCAACCTCGTTGAGAAGGACAAGAACGGTCTTGAAAGTAAGAAGGATGATGCGCTTCAACTTCTTGCTCATAAGAAAGGCCTGGCTGAAACACAGTCCATTTTCTACCAATGCAAGGTATATAACTATCAGAAGAAAGTTGACACTGCTTGTGCGGTTCTTGCTGATCTTGCTGAGAGTTTAGCTAAGGAGAAAGAGAAGACCACTGAACTAAACAAGGAAGTCGAAGAAATTGAGGTCAACTATAACAAGACAACCAAGGCCAGTGTCGAAGTTGCAGGTGAAATCAAGAAGCTTCAAGATTCCCAAAAGAAGGGAGATAGGGAAAAAGTTGCACTTGAGGAAAAGAAAAAGAGCATAGAGAACAAGATCAAGAAATCCCAGAAGCTTTTAGATATTGCTGTCGCCGCCATGAATGAGTCTCAGGCCAAATTAAAGACTGTCACTGAGGAGAACACTGCTCATTCCACTGAACTTGAGGAGCTTAAGCAGTCCCTAGCGAAGGAGAAGGAAGCCTTAGACCTTATTCGCTCAGAATTGACTGAGAAGACCAAGGGCTTCAGCCAGGAGATTGAACGTCACCAGACAAAGCTGGCCCCTTGGAAGGAGCGTTTGGAACAGAAGAAATCTGAGATTGCAATAGCTGAAAGTCAGGTCCAGATGCTTCAAGAGAAGAAACTCCAGTTTGAGACTAGAATATCTGACTTGAAAGCTCGTATCGACGAGATCAACACTGAGATTCAAACGCACAATGAAAGCGTTGAGCTCCTGAAGGAAGAATTTGCTCACAACGAGGACCAGATCAGAATGGGTGACTCTGAGGTTGAAAGGGCTGCTGTCAAACTTGAGTCAATGGGATCTGATCTATCCGGACATCGTCAGAGAACACTTGAAGCCAGAAGTTCTCTATCAACAACCCAGAATAAGAACAAGGTGTTGTCTGGTCTGATGAGACTCCAAGAAACAGGACGTATTCAGGGCTTTTACGGAAGGCTGGGTGACTTGGGCTACATTGATGATAAGTATGATGTTGCCATTTCCACCGCATGCGGCCAGCTTGATGACATGGTTGTGGAGACTGTCGAGGTTGGTCAGCAGTGTATTGAGTACCTGAGAAAGAACAACCTCGGTTACTCTCGCTTCATTCTCTTAACGAAGTTGAGACAGTTCAACCTCTCCCCTATCAGAACTCCAAATGACGTTCCTCGACTTTTCGACCTGGTCAAACCAAAGGAGCCCAAATTCGCAAATGCCTTCTACAGTGTCCTCCAGGATACCCTTGTTGCTTCCAACATGAAAGAAGCCAACAACGTTGCATATGGGGCTAAGAGATACAGAGTTGTCACCCTTGACGGCAAGTTGATTGACAAGTCAGGTACCTTGAGTGGTGGTGGTCACATTGTGAGTAGAGGTGGTATGAAGTCTACCTCTCAGGCTGACGAAGTTTCGGAATCTGAGGTTTTAAGACTTGAAAAAGAGCTTGGAGAGAAGGAAGCTCGCTTTAACCTTGCGCAGAATACTCTGTATGAAATGAGAAACGGTCTCAAGGGTCTCAAGGACAGACAGCCTGAAATTGAAACTCTGATATCACAACGCAAATTTGACGTTGATTCTTTGAAGAATGAGCTTACTCACTCTAAAGTCAGGCTGCAAGAGTTGATAAGGAACCAAGAGGCTTCTCTTACCAATAACGAAGAAACGCTTGAGTCTGAAGCAAAGGTCAAACAGTTAAAGTCTGAGTACGCCCCATTATTGGACGAGTCTAAGGAGATCCAAGCTAAGATTGATATGCTACAGGAAAAGATCATGGAGGTTGGTGGTGTCAAGCTTCGAATGCAAGACTCCAGGGTGGACAGTGTCAAGCAAAAGATTGATATTGTCACCAAGAAGTTTAATCAGAACAAAACCACTTTGAAGAAAGTGGAAAACGAGTTGAAGAGATACACCAAGTCCAAGAAAGACGAGCAAGAGAAGGAAATTCAGCTTCTCACGGAAGAATTAGACAGAATGGAGAGGGAGTTCCAAGATAAGATCAAAGCCATGGAGAACTACGAAGATGAGCTCAAGAGGCTAGTTGACTCTAAAGATGATCTTGATATTGAAGTTGAAAAGCTCAAAGAAATCTTGGATGAGAAGCAAGCGTCTATTAATGAGATGAAATCAGCTCAGATTGAGATTGAGAACGATATCAAGGTTCAGAATGAGGTCAAGCAAAAGACAGAGAGACATTTTCAAGACTATGAAAGGGCGAAAAGAGAAATACAGGCCGAAGATCTCTCTGAGCTGCTATCATTCCTGGATAATGAAGAGGAGATTAACAAGTACACCAATCCTTCACTGGCTGAGCTTTCCCCTGATGAGATTGAGTCGCAGAACTTGAAGAAGCTTGAAGCTAAGGTGGCGGGGCTGACTGAGATTGTCAAGGACTCCAAAGCTGATATCGATGTTCTTTGTGAATACGCATCCAAGTCAGCGGAGTATGCTGACAGAAAGAAGGAGTTGAATGATGCCGTCGAGGAGAGAAACGAAGAGAAGACAATTGGGGAAGGCCTGAAGAGAAAGAGATTGGATGAGTTCACTGAAGGTTTTAACATAATCTCTGGAACATTGAAGGAGATGTACCAGATGATCACTATGGGGGGTAATGCCGAGCTTGAGCTTGTTGACAGTTTGGATCCCTTCTCAGAAGGCATCTTGTTCAGTGTCATGCCACCAAAAAAAAGTTGGAAGAATATCTCAAACTTGTCTGGTGGTGAGAAGACATTGAGTTCACTTGCATTGGTATTTGCCCTCCATACCTATAAGCCTACACCGCTTTATGTTATGGATGAGATTGATGCTGCTCTGGATTTCAGAAACGTCTCTATTGTGGCCAACTACATCAAAGAGCGTACCAAGAATGCCCAGTTTGTTGTCATTTCCTTGAGAAACAATATGTTCGAACTTGCTCAGCAGCTGGTTGGCATCTATAAGGTTGACAACATGACTCGGAGCATCACGCTGCAGAATCGTGATATGCTAGGTGCATAAAACTCGGATTTTTGGGCTGTGACATAGCTGGCTCGTCATCATACATCCCGACACCAATCTGTGATGAGGTAATCATTTTTCTGTTTTCGTTTTGGTAGGTAGACACATCACTCTCAACAGAAGAATTCAAAACGAACAAATTGGCTTGGCCCAAGAAGACAGCGCCATCATGGAGTCGTCATCTCAGTTTGTATCAGTGCCTATATTGCGCTCGGATGACTTCAGCTGGGTGTTTTTTGTGGACTGGTTTCTGATCCTCGTTCTCTCTGTGGGAATCCTGTTCTACTTCACCAGACTCACAGGCATGTTCCTTTCACTGTTCCTACGACTTACCATTTGGAAGTCCAAGAAAGTTCGAATCGATATTCAGTCAGTGAAGTTCTCTATCCTTGCAGGAAGAATCTTCTTCAGAAACCTCACAGTCATTGACAAGGACCAGACGTTGTGCGTCCTACAAGGAAGCTTCACCTGGAGATACTGGCTGCCAAGCGTACGAAGAAGCCATATTTCGCTTGGTGAAGGAGAGGATATCAACACAGCTGTCAACGCGAAACTGCCGTGCCGTTATCAGCTCGAGCTGGATGGACTCGAGTACTTTGTTTACAACAGAACCGTTTCCTATGACAACATCCTTAAGAGTCTTTCTGAAGAGAAACCCCAGGAGCAGAATGGAAATGAAGATGATATCACACAGAAGATTCCTTATGATATATTCTCCCAGAGTGCCAGTGAAGGAAGTCTGGTTCAATCTGAAGAGGAGCCTGTGTCAGTTTCACTGCTCTCCTCTTTGTTTCCTCTTCAAATCAAGCTCGGAAAAGGTGCAATTGTTGCTGGCAACAAAAGTACCAGTTCTGTCCTGATTGCGTCCTTTGCAAGCCTTAGTGGAAGTCTGGACAACCTCAAGTCTCCAAACGCCCTTGACTATGCCTGCCAATCTTTCAAGTTGGACACCAAGAAGTTAACCGTCTCCTTGAAACCAAACATTCTGTTTGAAATGAACCAGGAGAATACCCTAATGAGACCTGTCGCCAACAAGAAATACGGAAAGAAATGGACGCTGTTCAATAAGTGTGGTAAAATCCTGGGTCGTCTTGACAGAAGAAGTAAAGAGGAAGAGGTCTGGCGCGGTTTGTCCCAGTATCTCGACTCAGATAGCAGCTCTGTTGGAGACGTTCCCATCGAAGGGTGTAACAATGACTATGCGAAGTACACAACGATCCTGATCTCTGACAAGGCACATATTCATTACTTCTATGATCTTCCTGGTCTGGTGCCAAATGACCCCTCTGGCTTGGGAGGCCGTGATGGAATTGACATTGGCAATGGAGGGTCTTCGCCTCGCTATGGCTTTGATGTCCAGCTCTACGACGCGACTCTACATGCTGGGCCTTGGCTAGATCGTGAAAGACACGGCCTCCATCAGATGCTATTCCCATCTATTTGCCAAGATGGTGTCCCTCAACCAAGACTGAAGACAGGCCAGAGAAGGTTGTACACCAATTTTAAGATCAATGTCGAAGTCATGGATTCATTGAATGTGAGAATTCCTATCCGTGAGGTGAGCAAAGATGAAGCATTTAAGGATCAGGGTGTCTCCAACTCTGCCCGTCCCTTTGGCTGGATCGAACTAAAGGTTTCAACCGAGTCCACCATCTCTTTGAATAGCTCCTTGGTGGCTTCGAAATCCGGATTCTCAAATCTTTTGGATATCTCGCTCTTTGATATGGAGGTCCGTTCCAGTGTCAACCATGACATCTTCTTGAAGTCCCAGAAACATGTCTTTTCTTCCAATATTGGATTCCCATTGAGTTGGAACGGTCACACTACTTGGACTTTGAAGAATGAATCCGTTGGTGTTGAGACTTATCTTCTACGTGAACATGTCACCCTTTTCTCTGATCTTTTCAGTGACTTTGGCTCAGGTGATCCAACTCCTTATGAGCTTTTCAGACCCTTCACCTACATCTTCGAATGGAAGATTAACGACTACAAACTGTTTTTCAACATCAATGATGCGAACATTGTCAACAATCCACTTGATTTCAATGACAACATCTACGTTTCATTGCAGGGAGAGCTGATTCATATTTCTGTCACAGCTCCGATGGAAAGCGTAATCAGAAAGTCTACCACAGTTGACTACAGCATCAAGACTCCTGGCTTCAATCTGGTTCTGGATACCCCGCCATGGCACACTCTTAACAACTTCTTGAAGTCCAAAGTTGTCGGTAGAAGTCAGAAGTTCCAGGTTGTTGGTTCATACACATATTATCCGGAAGTTGGTCTTGATTCCGTGGACACTATCGTCATCGCCTGCGCAGGTGAGCATGTGTCTCTTCAGTGCTATGGCTTTGTCATCAAGTATATCATGGCTATCAGACACAACTACTTTGGTGATTTCACCCAGTTCAAAACCTTGGAGGAGTATACAAGATCTTTAAATGAGACCTCCGAGCAATCTTCATCTGAAACCCCTAAAACTCCGATCAATTTGAAAAGAACTGAGAATGAAACGGATGTCCACTTCTCCTTCTGTGTCACAGATAGTTGCATTACTCTACCTGATCAGATCTATGATTGTACCTCCAACTTTTCGCTTCCACTCGAGAGTCTTGACATAGACATCAGATTTACCAACTACTACATGGACATGCAAGTTGACTCAAGTCCAATCAAGGGCTACTATATTCCAGAGTGTGACCCTAGCGACCTATTGAATATCCACACTTTTGATTTTGGAGCCAGCAATGATCTCTTTATTGACTGTTTGACAATTCATGGACACAGAGTGTTTGGTCTCCCACCGGATGAACCCACATGCTTCTGTAAGTGGTCCATTCTGCCTGGCTCTGTGTCCTTTGACGGCCCTGTCCAAGCACTGAAAGCTCTTTTGCAGTCGGTCGTCAAACTTGCTTTTGGATACAAAAACGTGGAGAATAAGCTGGACATTGAGGAACCGGAACTATGGGACACTACCAATCTCATTGTTTCCATCCCACTTATTGCGATCACTCTAAGAGAGCCTGACTTGACCCAAATGATCCTTTTGAGTATCCAACCATTGATGCTGACTTTTATTGACAACTCCAATGAGAGATATACCAGCAGATTATCAGTTGATTGCGAACGAATCAGCCTCAGTATGAAGGACACAGAGACTGCCGAAATGCTTTTAGAGATTGATACCGCTTTGAGATTCACCAACTTCTGTTTAAAGAAGGACTACGAAGAGGTGATGAGAAAGAAAGATGAACATCTCTTGAGACATGATGGCCCATTCCACCGTGCGCCTTTTTTGATCAATGATGATCTGCGCGTGCAGTATGATCAACTGCGTGGTTCCATCATGCCAGGATTTTCCTTACCTAGTGTTAACGTGCCTCTTGTAAGCAGCACAGTTGATCAGATCTTTGAAGAACTTGGAGTTGAGTATGTGGATGAAGATTGTGAATTGACTGATTCGGGCTTCAGTGCTGAAAATAAGCCACTGCCTAGGAAGTCAAAGGGAAAGTATTGGGATTCTATCACTGGTGCAAACTTGGACGCTACCATCCTGTACGATATCCATGATGTAACACCACTGTTGAAGGGTGATCCCAGATATGAGACTGACAACTTCATCGCCAATTTTGGTGATATCGATGTCAATGTTTGCCTTGAGTCCTTGACTCCATTTTTGGTGTTTCTTGAGAAGTGCATTGAGACCACTTTTGCCTCGACGTTGGATAACCTCCATATTGCAGTTTTGAAGCACTTGAGCAGGCAGTTCAACACGGATTCTATGTGCACCAATCTTAGACTCTTGTCACCTTCCGTCAATTTGAACTTCGCACATCAGCCTTGGTCCAAGGCTTCTGACATTGATGAACTTGAACACATAAATCTCACGCTTGATGGCCCTTCGGTTGTCTCCTCCAATGGCCCCAATGATTTGGGCAATCGTTCATCCTCTTTGGCTTTTAGTCTGAGCTCTATCGGAGTTTCATGCATTCATCCATCCAACCCAGAGTCAGGAATTGAATTAATCATTGATGAAATCGAAGCCTGGTTCATGAAGTCACAAGAACGGACTTCAAGCATCACGGTTAGGTCTGTTCATGGATCAATCTATACCCCATCTCTTGAGTGGATTTTACCGTTTGTTGAGAAGACATTGAACTACGTTGAGTCTTCAGCGGTTCGCATGAAACTTATTGTCGAGAAATGGAAAGCAGCAGAGGTCAGTCTCGTCCATGAGATTGCTTTGGCAAGTGCAAGGTATAATATCGAACATGACCCGCCTGTGATTACAAGGCCAGCATATGTTATCAGACTCTCTAGGAAGCACATCAGAGCAAACGATAGCTGGAATGTGGTTGTCAGACTTCGTCATATTTTTGACAATCTCCCTTCTGAGTGGACGCCGCTTCAAAGAGAACAAACAGCGGAACAAGCCGTGGCAGAAGTTTTGCGGGTCTTCAGACAGTGGAGAAGTTGGGAATTCGAAGATATTGGAAACAGCTTCATTTTCCAATACGTTTTCTCGAAAAAATGTGTCTTGCATCCTGTACTTGAAAAGTCCTGTGAGTTTTCCATTGAGAGCGTACTGGTCAGAATGTACGGTCGCAGCCCTCATAAAGACAGTTATTTTCAACTATCTGATCTCCGCTCCTTTCAAGTTGACGAAAATGTCTCTCGTGACTCTGAGCTGACCCCACTGCGGTCATCGACATTCAGAGTGTCTGTTTCTGAAGTGAAGGGAGATATTCATCTGTTACACTTGAACCTTGAAGACCCAAGTATTGCGAAGTTACTCTTTAAGAATCATCATTCGGAAAGTTCAAAGCTTTCAGTCCCTCTAAGCTCCCCATTACATGCCTTCGAACGGCATATAATTGCATTTGTCGATGACATTGATCTGAAGTTCCATCTAGCCGATATTTTTGTTCAAATTCAGTTGGAAAATCTGGAATCAGCAATCTTTTCCTCAGAATTTACGACTGGCTTGTCAGAGTCTATCTTGAATTTGGCATCTGATGAGTTTAGAGTGAAAGTCTCCTCAAAACGCAACACTATATTAACCTATGGTATTGAGGAGTTCAAAGTTTGCACTTCTCTACTTGAGAGTATCATTTCAGTTGACTGCAGCTCAAAGAATTCTTATTTTTCTTGTCCTTCATCTTCAAAGGTGGTGGCTCAATTCATGGAGGACTTCTCTGAAGATCTCTCTACCTTGAGATCCATTGTTCCTCATGACCCATCTACTCAAGAGTCCGTTCCAGTTCAAGCTGACAAGCCTTCCCTTCCTATCGAGGTCCATCTGAGAAACCGTTCCTTCAAATGGAAGGTTAAAACACTCGGCTCATTCAGTATTGGTGGTGTGAATGACTTCTTGGATGTTAGTTGCTCGTTGGAGAAAGATTCTGCTTCCGTTAACTTGGATATGTCCAGTGGCTCTTTTCATGTCACAACTTTGGGGGGCAAAACACCTTTACTGAAGAGTGTTTCCAAGAAATCATTGTTGAAGGCCTCATACTTGAAATCAACAAATGAGCTGGAACTTGATGCTGCATCTGATGAGCTGGGAATGGTTATTGCAGAGTCATTTTTCGCTGCGGAGTCAATCAGTGATTCTGCTGAAAGCGCATTGGCATCGGTTGATACCCTCCTTGTTGCCCTGAAGTCACTGTCATCAGGACATGCCACATCTGAAGTCAAGGCTTCCGATCCTCTTGTCATCAAAGAGATCAGTTTCAACAATGCTCTTACGACACTTGGGATCGAGATGCATGGGTCGGTCTTCTCCCTTGATATCAATCATCTGTCTCTGAAGTACTTTAATCTAATCCTTGGTAAAGGATCATCTGCGTCGTGGCCATATGGGGAGATGAAGGTTGAAAGCACCCAAGTTAATTTAAAGGCAGATGATGTGCCTGCAGCTACCAGCTCCATGGTTGACTTCAATTTTGGAATGAAGATTATCAATGATGATGAACTGGGGAAACAGACCTTGGAAATTGAATCGGCATACTCGAGGTTTATGCTTACTCCATTGACCTTGGTGAGAGTCTGCTCTTTGAGAAAAAACCTTGGCTGTGTCTTCGCAAGTCTCAGGGGTGTTCTTCCACAACCAGCGTCAACAGCCACTTCAGAATCACCTAAAAGAGACACTGCTGAAATTTGGAGGAAACTTGGCTTTGCTTCCATTCACATCCTATCTAACAACCTATGCGTGGGTTTCATCTTTGAAGAACCTACTGAGCACTCACCTGGCACAATTGTTGGTTGCGATAAGTTATTCGCCATCACTGAAGGCACACTGGGTAAATTGACTGTTATTGGTGCTTACTGGTCCCTTGCCAACGGTCAGACTTCCAAGACATTCTACAGTCTTGGAAATGAAGTGATGCGCCCAATCAGAGCCTACTTGCCCAGCGTTCAAGCGACGTACTCAATTGTTCACAACAAGTCAAATAAGGGCATCACTGTCAACTTAACTGGAGAAGAGCTAGATGTGAAGTTCATTACGTCCTCCATTGTTTCTGTGGAGCAATTGATCAAATCTTTTGCACACATTGAAAGCCTGGCTCAAAAGGAGTTCATCATAGAGTCCATTGTTGATTTAGATCCAGGGACTCGGCCAAGCGCGTCACAAGACAGTTACAGTCTCACATCAGATGTGACATCAATCAATTTCACTATGAACTTTGCTGGAGCAATCGTCAAGATGACCAGATGGGAGGACTTTGCGTATGAGAATGATCCTTACGCTCCGTCGTTTGAGTTGAAAGCCCCTGCGATACAGTTTATCACTGACTATGAAAAGACTTCTGGTGAAAAGAAACATTATCTCAGCTTCCAAGTGTTCACATTCTCCTCTGCAAACACCCTTCACAGTACCTGCGTCCCTATTGTTTACGATGTTTGGAAGACACTCAAGCTCTTGGGAAAATCCATGGGTGACTCTTCCAATCAAGGGAAACAATTCAAGCCTACATCCACATCCAGTGATGTACATGAAATGTTGAAGATGCTGCACAACTTCCAATTGCGTTTCTCCCTTCATGTGGACAAGCAAGAGCTAACATTAAGTTGTGAACCCTCAGCTAAGATCCAAGCCGTTGTTGGTATTGAAAGCATTGATCTGTACATGGGAACAAGCGATGACGGTGGTGAGTACCCTGTTTCTGGTGCTGTCTGTGTTGGAAAAATCGGTGCTTCTCTACAGCACACCTTCTCGAGAGAAATCAGTGGCTCTGTTGCTATTCAGGAGATGTTGGTCAGTGCGATGCTTGCTGATACCGACTCTTTCAAGCTCTATGCCAATGTTGATATTGCAAAAGTGAAGTCATATCTATTCTTGAATCAATTACAGGATATTGACTTGTTCATGGATCTCTGGAAGTTTCCAACTTCTCATTATTCCAAGGCCTTTGCCTTTGCAGATGACTCCCGCAATGATAGTGGTGAGTTGATCTTGCAGAAGTTCCATGATGTCTCCAACACCACTCTGATTCCATGGGAAGTTTATCTCCAGGTGAAAGATACCGACTTTGAGGTTGATTTGGGATACTCGCTTGGCGTTGTGAACTTGAACTTTGACAAGATTACCGTGATATCAAGGAAGCAATCTGAGCAGAAGCAAGACCTCATGTTGATGTTTGACAACATTTCCCTCAAGTCTGAAGGAAGATTGAGTGGACAACTCGCCATTGAAGACATTCAGGTTCAAACCGTCATTACTTGGCCAAGGATTGTTCACTCTTTTGGCTCCCCATCTGTTCAACTTTCTTTTGGCTTCAATTCTATTGAGACCAAGGCCTCTTTTGATTACAATGTGTTCTTAATTGCCAAAATTGGGCAGACTTCAATCAATGTCTACAACCAGGTTGATCAAGAGATGGTTCTTCAGGATAGACTGGTTTCCAAGGCTCGTTGTGACTCAATTCAAGTTTTCTTTACCTCCTTCGCGGCATCCAATGTTGTTGATGTTTACAACACTTTGTCCAGAATCCGTCAAGATAACAAAACGTCATATAAGCAATATCTAGATGACCAAGCTGTTCCTCAGTCACACCTTGCTTCAAACAAGGATGACGGTTTGATTGATGTTCTCACTGGTTTGAGAACAGAACTTGAAGTTTCGTTGGGCATCTGTTCAGTTCAAGTTTATCCTGGTTCTCTTTTGGACTCACAAGTTCTGGTTGTCACTGTGGGTGGGTTAAATGCTAACTTTGGTCAACAGTTTATCGAGAGATTTGACAAGATGGAGTCCAATCTGGAGTTGCGCTTAAGTGATATCAATGTGGCGTTGTCCTCGTTCAAAACTCAACTTCCTGAAGACTCCATCAGTGACTTGAGTATCAGCGAATTCATCAAGAACAGTAAAAATGCCTACGGCGGTGGAATCTTCGTATTCCCTTCGTTGGAATGTTCGATGACGACTTATGTTCAGGCCAACTCCTCCATCGTTGAGTATGTCTACCGAAGCTCTTTTGGTGGTAAGGTTGACGTTCGTTGGAACCTGGGAAGTATTAGTTTCATTAGAGAGATGTGGGCTATCCATGTTAATGCCTTGTCTTCCCGGTTACCGCAGGACAACAGGATGACTTCATCACCGTCATCCAGTGCCACAGCGGAGAACGTGCCTATCTATCTTGACGGGGCCATTGACCAGAAGATCAAACATGTGAGTCTTGGAGACAAGTACCACTACGTTGCTCTTGAAGTCCCAATCATTGAAGCTCCTCAGTTGAAGGATCTAGGTGATGCTACTCCACCTCTGGAGTGGTTTGGTTTGAACAGGCAAAACTTCCCAGGACTGACTCATCAGTGTGCCATTCTTGCTTTGCAGAAGCTTGTGAAAGAGGTTGAGGCCCAATACTGCCGTGTTTTGGGAGTTGATGAATATCACATCAAACGAAAGTGAAACCTCAAAACTATTTTAATGACCTTACGAAAATATTTAATGCAATAATATCAATTAATGATTATAGATAATACACTAGCGCTTATTAATGTTGTCATTGAGGGCGTTGAAGAGTCATGTAGCATAGCAGATCCCATCTTTGAAGATCATAAAGTCTCTATAACGTTGACTTCGTAATAACCATCTTCAAGGCGCAACACCTTTCTATTAACCCAGAACTGCAATCCCCTTTCAGCAAGTTCGGTAGTCATGTTGAGTTGGGACGAAATATTCCCAAGAGACAACGTGGCGGTTTGATCACTAAACATGGAAATGATAGTGGCCTGTGACGGGGACACCTCAAAAGAGGCCGTCTGATTGCCGATTTCGAGTTCAAGTGTAACCACGCCAGCATCAATCCAAGTCAAAGTTCGCCCTCTTTGGTCATGTTTAAAACCATCACAGTAATCCTCCATTTGTTGATGAATGTTTGGAGGCAGAACGAATTGCTGCTGGTCAAACTCAGGCCAATAAAACCTGGACAGTAAAGTCATGTGGAATCGTTGGGAGATAGAAGGAATGCGGTCATGGAGCAACTGGTCTATCGTCTTGGAGTCTTCGATATCTTTCAACATGACGTCCAGACTGTTGAGGTCATTCGCTTCAAACTTGAATCTCAGCTGAGCCAACTTGACCTCAATATCGCTAATATCATAGCCATTTGCAGTGGATAGAAGCTTTTTGGAGAATGCCTTGGTCAGCTCAGAGACGAAGATATCCTTGGAGTCAAAGATGGTGATGAGCGATTCAATGATGTCTTGCTTTCTGAAATCAGGGAGGGCGTCGATTGGGTCTGGGAACCAGTCAGGGGTGAGGTTGTTGGTAGGGGTGGATGTCTTCTTAGAGAGCTCTCGCGATAAGGTTTCTAGCGGGTTGGAATCGTAGCTTATCAACCCATGAACAATGTTGGGAATAGTGTCATCTCTCTCTTTCAAGTATTTCCGTATTGGCCTGGATGCATGGTCGAGCAAGACCGATCTCGGATCAATGATGAGGAAAGATTTGATGGTGGAGACTAAGAATAGGATGATATCGTTGGTGTTAGTTCCCGCGTGAAGAAGTTTCTGCGAGCAGTTGTTGTGGAATGTGGAGATAAGGAGGGCTCTGTGTGTCGGGTCAATGGAGTTCTTGAGGTCTTTGAGTGCTGGGATGGAGTCTGGGTATGCCTCCACTATGTGGTATATCTCTGATATGCGCAGCTTGGATATTTTCTCTCTCAAACGCTCGCTGTCGCCCTCTTTGTCCAGGACAGAAGATGTCCACATCTGAGCGCAGGACCTGACTTGTGAATCCAGTTCCTCTTCTTTCACAAGGTTGACAATCTGGGACATGTCCCAATCCAAGGAGCTCAGGAATACAGCGTCATCCGGTGTGAGCCGCCGGTTGATGACGACCTTGGTCTTGAGGATGGAGTTGAGTGCTCTCTCAAAAGACACCAACTCCAGTTCGGATAATGTCAGGTAGCAGACGGGGAAGACAAGCTGCTCCTTAACGGATCGCAGCTCGGCCACTGAGCATTGCTCAAGCTTAAGAAGTTCTCTGTGAATGTGCTCCTGGTAGTCTTTGAAAAGGATGGGAACGCTGTTCGAGGCAGCCAGTGACTTGATGGCTGCTTTGACGCGCGGTGACGGCTGCTTGTTGCCATGGCTCGTGAGCCAATCAGCGGCGAGTTCGTAGTCGCCGTCCGCCGGTGCCTCTGGAACAGGGAACACGTCAGCGAACTGGGCAGCGGTGATCATCTGTTCAGACGTATCTCTCGGGCACACGACACAGTGGCAACATGTCAGACAAGGTAAACAAACAAAGGACCCCCGTACCAGAAAGAAAAAACGTTACATAATCAGGCTACTGCCCTACTTCTCGTACGTAATTCATATCTCATTAACCCCTTCACAGCAGGTAAAACATGCACACTTTGCACTGACTGACAGTGCAAGTGCTCGGACAATAAGGGCACTTCAACTTTCCCTCGCCAACCCTCACCGAATGCAATCTGTTCCCAGCCACTAGCATATTCATGCTTTGTTGCGCAATGACATGGCCACACGGCATGACCCTCGCGTCGCCATTGGCCGTCTCCTCCTTCGACACGGGGCATATGAACACCGGATGGAAATGAAGCTCGCGGGGCAGGCGCGCCTCAAAGGGCAGCTCATTGGCCGACGACCAATTGAGCCTCTTCTGCCGTTGAATCTGTGTGAACTTCAACAGCGTGGGCAGGGACAAGTGTGCCGCCAACGACACTGTGGCCAGCTCGCTCTGTGGAGGCAGACCAATCGTCGCTGAGAATGTCGATGCAAATGACATCGCCAGGGCGTGCAGCTCTGCGTGTGTCGGCAGCGGCGGTGGCGGGTACAGCAGCATCGCTGCAAACTTCATAACCACGGGCAACGTCAGGTCATTGTTGAATGCCACGAGGTTCTTCTGGCCATACGCGAGTGCCCTGTGCGGTGTTGCAAGCAGCGAGGTGTACATGACCTGGTGCAGTTGGAACAGCAGGTCGTGTGCCTTGTGGCGCTCGCACCAGCCAATGGCCGTCTGCAGCTGCCCGTTCAGGATATCTCGCTCAATGGCACTCATTTCCTGGAACTTTGTCAGGAGCTCGCTGTCGATGTCGTCCTTGAGCACGCTCACCTGTCCGTCGCGTATCAGGTGCAGCTTGATAATGTTGTCAATGGCGCCGCCGTGCTGGGCCTTGTCGAGCGGGTAAAGGTACGCATCCGTCAGCTGCAAGTCGTCCAAGGGCGCCATGACTTTGCCAAACTTGACCAATGCCGTGTTTTTGCTCCTGAGACCTGCTCTGGTGGCGTGCTGCCATTGGCTGTACGCCGCGATGGCGTCGTCAAGCGGTGCGTCATCTTGTTCAAGCAGCGATTCCAGCTGCCGGACAAAATCGGAGGTCGCTGACAGCCGGGCTTTCGTGGATTTGTCTGACTGTAAAGTGTCTAGCGCCGAGCTCAACGCGTCCGTGAGCTCTGACATCCGGGGGGTGTGTACTGACAAGTGTTGGGTGTGCAGCGGCTGGCTCTTTTTTTAAGGCAGATTGAAAATTGCTGTCAAAAAGATGATCGATCACAAGAGTTCAATTCCGGCCAAATGAAGTCAGCTAGTTAATTCCGAGGGGTGCTCAAAGACCGACAGTATAGAGAGGTACGAAGTAGGTTGGGAGGTGAGGGCTAATGGGGCAAAATGGGTGATGCCACAGGTCATTTAGATTCTGTCTAGTGCTCTATAAAAAGAGATCCAGCAATGCAGTCCTTTTCCCCCTTGTGATGGATCTTCTTCCCCCGGATCATGCTGATTCAGGGCCGTCTCCGCTCACTTGGCCCTTCCCCTGCCACCCAAACAACGCTCCAAATGGGCAGCAAACCGGCTCCCAGCGACGCTGCGGCCGCAGACAGTGCACTCAAAGTACCTGCTCGAATCACTGACTTTCTCCAGTCCAAACACGTCTCTCCCGGGAACGCAGACCCAGCCGACACGTCCTTGCACTTCCGAGTTGGGCGTCGGCTGCCTTGTGCCCGCCACGGACTGGATACCCGGTGTGTTGCCGGACAGCGTCGCTGCCGCCACCACGGGCGTGCTGTTGGTTGTCGGCAGCGGCGACGGTGTCGGGTTGTGCTGGGGCTGGCCGTACTCTTGTCTCAGCAGCAATTCCTGCAAGAATTGCTCGACCAGCAACGAATGGGTCGTCGAGTAGACGAGGTCTGCGTACATGGAGCTCGACAGCTCGTAGAGTGTGGGCATTTGCGACATCACGGGTTTCTTTTTTTTTTTTTTTTGGGGGGGGGGGGGGGTTTGTTGATGAGTATTGCATATAAGTTTTCAAACCCGGGAATTTTATGGGAAAAGTTGCCGTTAGGCCACAACAGCGCAGTCGAATATGTCTTCCAAAGCACGTATAAGCAAAGAGATCAAGAAGCTGGAAGCTGGGAACTGGGAACTTCCCGGAATCCAAATCAGTCCTACTGAACAGTTGAATTTGCTCTACGCCGACCTCAGCTTCGCCGGCAACCCCTTGTACCAATCCGTTTACAGGCTGCAGATCAACATCAAGGACTCGTATCCCTTCGAGGCACCTTCGTGTCTGTTCGTCAAGGTCCCTGAGGAAGGCATCAGTGAGATCCCAATACACCCACACATTTACTCCAACGGCCACATCTGTCTCGACATCCTCGGCAGTGGCTGGAGCCCTGCCCACGGCATTGAGAGCATGCTGATATCCATCCATTCGATGATCAGCGGAAACGACATCAACGAGAGACCCGAGGGCGACGCGAGATACGTTAGCCATGCACCCTTGGACCCATCCAAGACAAACTGGGTCTACCACGATGACACTGTGTGATTTGTGTATAAACGTCTAACTCTGTGGTGCACATATCATTTAAAATCATGGTTCAAGCCTCTTTTTCTTCTTTAGTACCGTGTGTCACATCGACTTCAAGATCAGACACCTCCTCTGCGTCTTCCTCCACAAGCCTGCGTCCAATCCTCAACCACCAAATGCAATGAGACGCAAAGATGCCAATCTCCAAAGCCATGCACACGCCGTAAAGCACGATTCCCATAATGTCCATGTTGCCCATAACGACACTCAACATACTGAGGAACGCACCCATGAAATCAACGAGCAGAAACCCAAAATTGATTCCAATGACGCGCCCTTGTCGCTTGGCCAGCTCGAAATAGGGCGGGATCAGCCCCAATGCCAGCAGGATCGAAGCCAACACGCCAAAAATCAGAGTGGGCCATTCGGTGCCGTCGTCGTGCAAACGACGCAGCCACAATGAAAACCCAACGTTCATCCCAACGGCCACTGCCGCGAACAGGCCGATGATACCCACGATCTTGGCCCTGTTCATCTGGACAGGTGGGTAGTATAACGTCTGGGCGAACGCGATGAGGCAGAAGAAGAAGAACAGACAAGGCTGGATTTGCACTGCGATGTTGGCTCTAGTCGAGATGAAGTAAATGGCAAAGGGGATACCGCATGCGGCCCATAGGAACATCATCAGCGGTGGGAACCCTTCACAGTTCTTGCGGCGGAAGTTGTAGACGATCTGGGGTATCAGCTGGATGCACCAGCAGACGGTGCCCAGTGTTCCCAAAACGATGGATGCCTTTTCTGATATCATATTGAAGTTATAGCTATTGGTTTAGCGTCAGTTGGGTTCAGCTCTTTTTTTTTTTTTTTAGCGAGAACTTAGGGGGTCCTTTTATGCGTTATGTCACATTTATCAGGATAAGCGAGATTCCCCGATTAGGCAACTCTTTCCACCGCGAGGGTCCCTGCCTTTTCTTTTGAGCGACTGGCCGCCCGCGTACAAATCAAAACGGGGGCAAAAGATGCCTTTTATGGACTGCTGCCACTGGCTTGCCCGCATTGCAAATGCAGACCCCCCCCCCC